>JAPMOB010205620.1:0-16486 GCA_029875015.1 Lepomis gibbosus
CACACACACACACACACACACACACACACACACACACACACACACACACAGCTCGCCTTAGCATGCACACTCAAATGTACAAGGGTTGATGCTTGTGTACATGCAGAAAGACACACACACACAAAAGCAGCCCACCATCCGTCTAACAGCTGAGGTTTCCCTTCTGTACCCACAGAGCCGGGCAAGCGGCAGAATGCAAAGCGCTTACTCATTGGCTGCCTGAATCTGTCATGTTGAAGTTAATTGGTGTAGGCTTTAAGCAAATTTCCAGCAGCACCCCCAGTCACCGCACTACTTGATGGGTGAGCCACTGTCATATGGCACCTATTGATTCACCCTGGGGATGAGATGACTCCCATAATGCTCACTATGTCAGTGTCACCCTCTCACAGAGCGGCCGATAGCCTCTTTCCTCCCTGTCTGTTGATGTAGATCTGAGACCCGAGCATTTTAAATCACACTTTATTCATATTCATTTAATCTGGAGGGGATCCACAGGCTGGAGTTTTTAGTGTTTCACTCGGCTAAAGTCCATTTTGGAGTTCATTTGAAAATGGAAAAATCGTTACCTAATCCTATTGCTTTGGCCCCGAGCTACAACATAAGAAACATGGCGTGTGCTGGTGGAGCAGAAATAAAAAAAGACAAGAGACACAAACACTGACTGAGTGGAGGCAGCTGCAGATGAGCAAATAAAGCATTCAATATTTATGACTGAAATTAAAACCAGATAAAGATGTCACATATTACCGCGTCCCCGCCCTCCTCTCCTCCCTCCCAGGCCTCTGGCCCTGACTCCGGTGCTCACAACTCTCCACTCTCTCTCAGCGCGAGTGAAAGGGAAGCATTATTCCTTCCCAGCCCAATGTCTTCAAAGACAGTAATGAATGCAATGCAGTGACCCAGAAAATGGACTTTAGAGAAGGAGAGGGAGAAAAAAAAAGCAATCTTGCGTTTGTGGCAGAGCATTATCACTTTACTCCCCTCCCCTCGTCCTCTCCCCTCCCGGGCTGGTGTGTGTGCTCATATATATGTGTGTGTGTGTGTGTGTGTGTGTGTGTGTGTGTGTGTGCACCTGCTATTACGTGTGTCTCCAAGGGCCTATGTGCCAGAGTGCGTTCATGTGAATTTGTATGAGGGTGCGCACTTGCCTCTCATTGTGTGTGTGTGTGTGTGTGTGTGTGTGTGTGTGCATGCATATACATGTGTGTTTGAGTGTGTGTGAGTCAGTGGGTGAGCTGAAGTCTCCATCAAGAGGGAATGGGCACGGGCTGACAGGCAGGCCCATTGTGGGGTTAATTAAACACTTCAGGTTTAACACCCCGTCCCTGTCGTTAACCCAAACACTGGCTCATCACTCATTCGCCACACTTCAGTTAGAGAGCTGGGGAGGGGGGTGCAATGGAGATGTCACTGCGGGTGGGGGTGTGTTGGTGGTGGTTGGGTGACATGAGGGTTTCAGAGTTGGCGGAGGCGGTGAGAGTTTGTATCAGAAAGGGTCGTTTGAAGTGTTTTGACAGGGTCCATAATAAACGTGATGTGATATAACTAACCGATGCGTAATTTACCTTAGAGGAAGAAATCTGGCATCAGTGTTTCATTAAAAAGCTTGAGTGAGTGCAGTTACGTCATTAGGGATTAAGCTCCGGTCCCAGATGTTTCATCAAACAAAGCCTACAACCCACCACAGGGATACTGCCACTGCATTGTGTGTGCCAGAGCAGGAGCACATGTGAGGTGTGATGTGATTCCCATGTTAGTATTAGTTGTTCATGGTGATAGAAAATACAGATACTGAAAATACTGAAATCTACTGGAGGGACGAACATGGAAAGGTATTCCTCATTTGGCGTTTTGATGATGGTGGAGACAAAAGGCCCATTTACACCTTGTGATCTTGGGCTGTCTGAGATCAAAGTTGACCTGAGTCATTAGAGAAATGTGATATTATCTCACAATGTGTCTACTGCTCCAACCAATGTTCATAAATCAACCAATAAGAATATGTTAGGAAGTGGTGCAGAATTCACCATATGTGTGCCATTTAAAAAACATATGTGCCATTTAAAAAAAAGTTTAGCTCACATACACTTTTTATATGTACTTAATTAACCTCATACATGTTGTACACAGATTGTGATCAAGATGTCAGCAAGTTTAATAATAAAGCTTGCATTTGTATAGTTCTTTTTCAGGGGACCCAGTGATGCTTTACCCATAAGAAGGAAGTAAAGTCTAAAGTCTGAAGGCACCCTACCATATTGATCCAAAATCTTTCGTTGGTGTTGAGCTGGGTTGAGATCAGGCGTCTGCAGAGGCCATGACCCATGATTCACATAATTTTCACACCCATCAAATCATTCAGTGAGCCCTCCTATCCTGTATGGAAACATCTGCATTTGTTAAAGGCCCTGAAAACCTATTTTCTCAATAAGCTTCTCAGTCTGATTGGGTCCTATATGAACACAAATTAATCTGCCAAACAGTTTTGGTTATTTGACATGAGGAATTTCAGTACTTGTGTTTTTGTTCTTGCTCTTCTCACTGGTTTAAAGCTCAGATGGCATTTCCATGCACCAATTACTTCAGCAACATTTTAATCAAAATATGATGACAGGTGTGGTGTTGTTTGAGTATGTTGCCATCAATCAAATCTGATCAAACCACACCCACACAGTTCTGATGAAACAAATGGGTAGAGTTTATTTTATGTTCTCTCTTAATAACTCTTAATAAATATAACTTGAGGATGTCTTCAACTTTGCTGATTATTTATACATAAATATGTATTCTTACAAATGTTATGCACTTCGGAGGCCTTTTGTTGCATATTATGTTGCACTGATTTCAACAGATGTAACATCAGATAGACGTGTAGTGAAGCACTGGTGACTCTGGTCATCTGTGCGAGGAACTACTTCCACCATCAGTGTAATGGATCCTTGCACCACTAGATAGCAGTAGTTTACACCACTGAGAACTTAACCAGGCCACTCAGTTAGCAGAGAGCAGTCCACATCAAACACTGAATAAATAAATGAGCAAATAAATGAATGAATGAAACCGTGTTTTGAGTATTTCAAGAGCAGCAAAGAGAGATGGAATCTATTAAGACTATGTAATTGTGTTCAACGTCAGCAGCTACCAATAAATAAATGAAAAACGTATGAGGTAAAATTAGGTTTAAGTAATTTGATGTATTACAGTGGTTGTACAGTATTTTTGCAGTAACTATGAAAGTGGAAAAACTTTAATTGTCTTTAAAAATATAGAAAACAATATGAACATTAAGTTAATAGATTATAGATTCTTAAATGTGTTCATCATCTGTTGTGCTGAAAAAGTGTCTTTTCTCCTACTACTGCAAAATAAAATTAAAAAAGAGGAACCACTTTCTAAAAAGGACACACTTTATATAGGCTTATGTGTGGAAATTAATGGCTTTGTTGACCTCAATAAATAACGTGCTAGTGCTTTATAGATCAGTAATAACAACCAGTAATTTCATGTTTTCTTGTCACTGGGAGGTGTTAATCTTTTCTATTTGGTAATAATGCCTTCATAAATGTTAGTAATTCATTTATAAATACTATACAACTAATACTAATCGGTAGCCTTTTTCTAGGAATAGCGAACTGGTCAAATGTTCTGACCTGCAAAAGTAGTTTTCACAACCTGGCAACCCAAAAGCATAACGGGATTATTTATTAACCATTAATAAAGCCATTAGTTACAAATTACTGTGTAAAGCTGTCTCATTAGGAAATGGTAAACTTGTATCCAAGTTTTCTTAATGCGCCGCATAACCAATGCATTATTTGTGTTAGCAAAGAAGCAATAAGGTTTACAAGCTAGCTTCTTTTTCACCACCACACATAGGTAAGGCAGGTGTTTTTGCATGTGTACAAGTTGTTCTCACAGTGAAGCAATAGTAAAGTAAACTGGGGACTGTAAATAAGTAAATTAATCAACCGAGACACATATCAATGTTCTTTTTCTTTTCTAGCATAATTAAAATTAGCGGGGCAGATGTTAGCAAAACAGGTTTACACGTCTTACTCTGGTATTCCCACAGATTCATTAATGATAGCGCAGTTTTTGTTGCCATGTTGTCGTGTGTCCGTATTATCGTGCAGGTTTGGTGAGACGGAGCCCAAGCCCATGATGCAGTCTTTCCATTAGCCATTAACCCATTAGCCCGTTAGCGCTCAGGCTGTTGGAACAGCTTGAATGTGTGATGCTAATGCTTCAGGGATCCAACCCAAACTGGAGCCTTGGCAAAAGGCCAAAGAAGAGTGGTGCAACAACTTCCTGTACCTATCTTCCCTCCTCTCTCTCATATTATCACCTCACACGCTTTTCTCATTGTTTTGTCTTATTTGTCTGCTGTGAATTCCTATAATATGCGAGTGCTTTAGCATCTTTAAGCTACGCTTTTCATTGGACGAGCAGCTCTGTTTCATCCCCATGCCATATGTTAGTAAGCAAGACTAATGAACATGTCTATCTAAATGCGGTAAAGACATTTTTCTCCTTCAGTTCACTCGCTGTTGCCCACTGCAGTTTATCCCCGGTTTGTTTTCCAAGCATTTCTCATAAAAGTGATTTATCAAAAACACTTAATACCGAACTGCCGATGTTTCATCCTGAATGATTCCAAAGGCTGCTGAAGCTGGTGGTTTTTATGGCTCGAACTGAAAAGGCTACCTCTCGGGGGCATGTTGTGTTAGCTTCTTGTAAAGTAGTAAGACACGCACACACACATACACTCTACCCCCATTGGTGTTGACTGGGGATGGGCGGTGGGGAAATGTCAGGAGGGATGGAGGTCATTGCCTTCCAAAGGGATAAACACACATTCCACATGGCTCCCTGCTGTGTTATCATTTACTGCCCTATCGGACACGTTTTGCCGCCTCTGAATGTATTTATATTTATAAACATATTCTTTATTTATTTTCTCAGAGGCCACTGGCGGAGGAAATGATACTGAAATCTAACATTTGGAGAGCCATCGCGACTGCCAGGATGCAATTTGTGTTCTATCTCCGTGGAAAAAAGGGGGCCGTGATGCCCTGGGGCGGCCATTTCGTTCCCTGCAGTGACATTTTTAACAGGGTGCCTGCAGGACACTGGGGCGCAGCCTGAGCCACGTGCTCCTCGTCATGGCAGACAGCTTGTGCACCGCACCGTGGACACACTGACTGTCTTTTTAAGGTTCTTAGTCTGACTCAATATGCTGAACCAAAGTTGGCTTCTAAAGGCTACGAATGCAGCAAAGAATCTCTATGGGTTTAAAGTATTTCCAGGTCGTTCTGTGCCTGCGTGAATGCATTTTGTGGGTGACTTCTAAGTTTACTAAGCTTGTTAGAAGTATAAAATGAATGTCAAGTGAGTTCTCCTCATGTTTTAATCTTACAGGTGGGTCAGAAACTCACCCAATCCATGAAAACGAACACTCTTAATGCCCCGTTTGATCTTCTCTGCAGCCCAAGACGTGCCATTCATTTTCTTTGTCACCTTGCCTTGTTTCTCATCCGTAAACAGACCTCCATCAGCAGCCAGGAGACTTTAATGGCTGCAGTCGCTTCTTTTCATTAACAATGATATATACCAGTTTTGTGTGAGTTCCCTGTTCCTGCCTATATTTATCAAAGCAACATTAGGAGTGTATCAGCATCAATTTGCCATCATGAAGCATGGAGCTGCATTCCACTCATGTGTGACCATTATACTAATGAGGTTAATGGTTCAGCTGTGCTTACCATAAGATGGATGCCCCCCAGTGGAACCTGCTTCTTTGTGTGTGTGTGTGTGTGTGTATGTGTGTGTGTGTGTGTGTGTGTGTGTGTGTGTGCGCACGTATGTGTGTCATTGTTGCTGTGTACATCTGCGAGCTTGTTGGTGTGTGTCTTTGCTTCTGTGGTGCATAGAATGAAGAAGCAAGTGAGAAAAAGTTTCTACGTTTCATCTCCATCTCAGGTCTCTTTGCTGGAGCTTCATTATCAGTCAGAGCTATGTATGGCACTCTCCATCGTCCAGAATTATCTTTGAACTTTGCAAACTAATGTGATGAACTAATGACTTCTGGTAGGCTATTACGAGAGGGCGTATTACTGGTGTCTATTTTTCGCTAATTACAAATGGTAAAACCAGTGAAGCTTTTTATAAGCTAAGATACTGTTTATGTCCTGCCACATGCTATTCAGTCTAAAAGTGAAACAACCCTCAGGATTGAGATTGCACCATTTCTTTAACAGATGGGATGCCTCTGCCGTCTGTATTGGGTTTTTTTCTCTCCAGCGTTTTAAATGTTTAGGTTGAGGGATGCTCTATCTGATTCCAATGATCTACCTGCTAACTCTTCTGCAGCTGCTTTAAAATAACACGAGGGACATTCAGAGATATGAGCACCACAATTCAAACAAAGTGAGTGGAAAGTGATTAAACTAATAAACACCCTTGTTATTGATTTTAACATCTTAACATAAACAGTTATGAGGGTGAAGATTTGTTTGTTTTAGTTTGTTTCTAATTTTAATTTCTCCACAATGGTGTCGTGGGCCAATACTTGTTTGCACACAACCCCAAAACCACAGTATTGCTTCTTAATTAGATTTACAGGATATTAAAAACACAGTAGGTGCTCCTAAACGATGATCATTGGAGACAGTGCTGAAATAGCAGGCTATCATACATCTTTTTTATATTGCTAGTTGAACCGTAACAATATCTGTTTTTGTTTTTATAAATGTATTCAATTACCACCACCAGTCTCCCAAAATATGAAAAATGTCAAATTAACAGCGCAAATTTGGAAATACATGCCGCTGACTATTATCAATTTTATCATCGTCAGAATGGCGCTTTAATGAACAAAACGAAGTTGGCCTCATTTACTGTTAATGCAGTCAAATGCTTTTTCTCAGTGGGTGCTGCCCAATAAGCTGAGGAGAGGAAGGGCATTGGGTCTCTGGAGGGGTACAACTTTAATTGGATGATCTGAAAGTCCTTTTTCCCAATTCCAAATGTAAACAAGGCGTGTCATGGCACATCTAACACCAAATGAAGAAACCTACTGAAAATGCCTTTCAGAAGTTTAACAGTGTTTTTTCTTTTCTTTTTCTTTTTTTGATGCTTTTTTCTTTTTTTACTTTCTTTATATGGTTTCTAGGTCACACACATCCTTGTGAACAGACTTTTTGGCAGGAAGATGGTAGAGCAGCAAGAGAACGACCCTGCCCACACCAAAATCAGTTAATCAGTTAACATCCTGCAAGGCTTTACCCGATGACTAGGCTATATGAGGGTTTTGATGTATTTTTTTGGACTAAAAGACTAAATGGGAACAGGGCTGCAACTAGCAAATATTTTCATTATCGATTAACTTGAAGAATATATTTTTTTATTTAGCAATTTGTCCTCATGAAAGATGACCATCACAAGTCTCTCCAGACCTCTCAGATTAGAAGCGAGAACAAACACATCTTGACAATTTTGCTTAACAAATTACTTTCATTTAATAAAATAAACAATCAACTAATCTTTTCATTAGATTAGGTGACTATTTTTTCAACACATTTTTGTATTTTATTTATTTAAAAAAAGGTGTTATTATCATTATTATTATTATTATTATTATTATTATTATTATTATTATTATTATTATTATTATTATTTGGAATTCGAGTTGATTGACTTTAACAAAATGTACCTACAATACCAAGTGTACATAAAAAACTGAAATCATAACTAATAACTAATAACTTTACTTAAGTGAAAATAATTTTTTATTTGGTCTTGTTTGGTCTACCCCACTAATGTAACATTAAAGAGAACAACCTTTTTGCTATTATATAGTGTCACAAAATTATATAAAAATTATTATTATTTTATTATTATTATAGTTGTGGCTTAAAAGTAGCATGAAGATAAACTGACTATAGAAATGTATGTGAAAATGTATAGTCACTGTGACTCAGTGGTTAAGCCTAACCTATTGTGCAAACATTTGGGATAATATATGTGGAATAACGCATTTTCAAAAACCATGTCAAGTTTACTGTATTTTGTATTTAGACCACTACTTTGGACTATACAAAACTGTGTATAACCCAGGTAGTGCATTAACAAAAATATTTAATAAAGAAAACAAAAAGAACATATATTAAAGTTGTTAACAGTTTATGCCTTGCTTTTTTTATCATACAGACAAACTTTGTCACTGTTGGGTTTTAAAGAATGTACTGTACATAATGCTAGTTTCTATGTGTATACATTTTGAAAAGCGTGTACTCTACACCTGCATTTGTTGGGCTGTGGGATGGTCCCACTTTACAGACTCTTCTCCTCTGGCTTCTCTCTGTAGGCTTAAACTTGAAACTTGGCGTTGCTTTTCAGTGTGATTAATTATAAAATGCTGTATGCATATTCAGTTTTGCCTTAATAAACAGATAAAAAACAATGCAAACATTGCAGAAAAGCTCTCAAAATATTGTACTTTAAACTCATAGCTAGATGTACATGTACCTACTACCTGTGTAGAAAAAGTCAATTCGCTGAAAAACACTGGTTACACTAAGGATAACAACAAATGTCTCCTGTGCTGTTGTGTTGCTCTCCTTGTCTACATATGGGTGATAATATCAGGCCTTTAAGTTTGTTTCCCAGTGCCTCAGCGAATGTGTTAAGGAGCTGAGCTAAAGAGTGCTGAGGCAGTGAGTTAGCATAGCCGACCCTTGGGCCTTTAAAGCTGCTGAGCACAGCACAGCACTATGTGCACACACACACACACACACACACACATACACATACACGTGGCCCCGATAGCACATAAAAAGTTTTCAACCCCTGAAAACACTCGTGTATGCACCGCTCTATCTCAGCTGAGTAATTTAACAAGACTTATATCAACGTCTCAAAGATGTGAAATATGCAATCGACAGACATCCAATTGTACAGGAAGAAAAGTGTTCCATAAAGTTCACACTGGTGCCTGGTTTATTGGCTCTTTTAGGATCAGTGAAACTCATAGCCAATGGGAGTGCTGGCACACAGACGGCATATTAATTCATCGCTATTCGTTAGGACCTCCGCATGTGCTAAAGATGGTAATCTTAAGTAATTTGTTAGTGCTGCATCGGCGCTTTGACTTTTTAGAAAGCTACTTGACAGCAGCGTTAGCCCCTGGGCTCCCGTCTCGGGAAAAAAAAACGATGCTCCAATTTGCAATTCATACACATTGGGGGAAATGTTTAATTCCATGGCCGTTATTCAACTCAGTTCATTAATTAAAGAAAAAACTCTAACATTCTCTTCTCTGCTTTCCCGCCATGTTTTTGATGAGCTTTCTTCAGGAGTAATTGAGTCCGTTAATTAGACAGAATTAGGCTCTAATTATTCCAAAGGCCCTGTGCCGGGGGAGAGAAGAAACCAAATGTGCCATATTTCACCGCCTCGCCACTCCAACAGCTCTCACTGAATCCCCTTTAACTCTCTTTGATGTCCCTTACACCGCCGGTTTCACAGGAAATGGATTAGATATCAGGCCTCTTAATTCTGCCACTCTGCTCAACAGGAGAGCTCTTTTGACATTTGTGCTCACTTCTGCCTGATTTCAAGCCTCTACTGCAGTAAATGCATTTCATTACAATGAGGTGTTTTATTTTCTCCAGCTCAGTCTTTATGTTATATTAAAGGGGACGGGCATCCGTCTTGTTTATGTCCTCCCTCAGCCTCTCAGTCAGTGGCGGTGCTTTGCTATATCACATTTTTACGGCCTACCTTTAAGCGGCTCTTTGTCACGCCAAGCTTTGGATTTAAAGATACTGAATTAATCCTTTGCGGCAATATTCAAAATGTAAGCCCTCTATGTGCATTACATATCAGTGCTGTTGTAAGAAAACCTGGTGACTACGCTTAATACATACTCTCACCAAACTCAGCATGATTGTCAAGCGGAAAGTTTTTTTTTCCTTTATTAGTTAAATTTTCTGCAAGATTGGTGTCCTGTATGTGCAAATAAAATCACATACACGCACCGATTCAGGGGTCTGGTGCAGCCTTATGTGCACCTAACTTCTTAAAAATGTTCACACATGTCTTAACTTCATGGTTGTGAAGCTAAAGCTTTTTCCCCTTCATTTGTGCAAATCTGAAAATTTTCTGCATTTGCTGTGACCCTCGTGTGAAATCACACACAGACACTTGTTCTAAATTTTCCCACCTGTCATTCCTGAAGTGCATTTGGGTGTGTAAACACTCCTGAAGCTGAGTCCAGAACCTCTTAACATAACAGTTGATTTTCAACATCATGAATTTAAAGATACTAGAAAAACAAGACACTGCGGTCTGCACCCACTGTCCTCCCTCCTCCCTCCTGTGTTAATCTAAGCAATGTGTTATTAATGGTGTAGTCTTATCTCCAGTCTCTGCCTATTCAGAGGCCAGACAGTAACAATGCAGCACTTTAGCACCAAAACAACCAGGACACACACACACACACACACACACACACACACACAGGAGCAGCCCCGTACACAGCTGCTCTGCCGGAGTCTCTCATGCAGATGTAGAATTGGACAGACCACCCTGAAGCGCAAGGGCATACAGTACCACAAGTTACACTGCCGCCAAACCTGCCGTGATGGATCGGCCCGCTCTGGTGCCAACCACGATGAGTGAGAGATGGCTCGCTCCCATTGGTCCAACTCCAAGCCTTAATGTTTGTTCCCAGATTGTAGCACGAAAAGGCCCTTTAGCTTCTCTCATAAATATGGTAAAGAGGGGGGGGGATATAAGACTAATCCATCACCGGAGATATGAAGCTTTGTACAAAGATGAGCTCAGAATAACTACAGGTAACGTTGTAAAGAGCAAGAATACAAAAATAATAATTGTTGATCAAATGTAGTATGTTGTTTTAATATGTTTTCCTGATTCAAAAGATTACAGTGAAGCTTGTATATCAGCTTTTTATAGCACTTTAGTTCTCTGATCCAAGCTTTTCCTTATGTTCAAGGGTAAAACTGTCGCCCAGTATGAAAACAGCCATAAACCAAGCATTGTTCAGAGGTATTTTCCTCTATTTTCAGATGCCAGATGCTGCATGTTAGATGAAATGCCCCCGTCGTATTTTTCACGGTGACAGAGCCATAGCTTACTCTAAGGGGACTGGGGTTAGTTTATCCTCAACTGGTGTATTACTCTTTGAATGTCTCTAAGTTAAACTGCTGGTGACAGCTTATCAGTCAATGTAATGCACAATGCCTCTATGTGTGCGGAGCAGGGGAGTAATTCAATATCCCTATATGATTCAAGGCAAAAAGAGGGAAAAAGAGATTTATGCCTCCTACAGTGGCAAGGGACATTAATGTTGGCGGAGTCTGAACTTCCCGCAAGAAAAATCTATCCCAGGCATCAGTCTTCCATTTGTAATTTATTCTAATATTAAATTGTGTTTACCAGCAAAGACAAATGGAGAGCTCAAACACATGCAAATCTGGAGGAGAACGGGCATAGGAAAATAAGTACAGTAAATAATTTTTTTTTGCTTTGTGGTTGATGCATTTTTTTGCCTGTAGAGATTTCTTGGTTTGTTGTGTTTTTCTTCACTGGAAAGCACTTTCTGTTTTATCTCTTGTTATTCCTCTCTGTTTGTCCAGCGGGTTCATTTGGTATTCTCTTTGTTTTTGCACCTCTGCAAGGCCATGCTCTTTCACAAGTGGTCTCAATCTCTGCACTAGCCATGAAATCCCACCACCATGACCTCTGACCTGCAACTAAGCCCTTTCCCCAACACCAGCCAGACAACAAACATGAGTATCAGGGAGCACATCACTGTGGAGCTGTGTGTTCATGCTGGTGCGTGCCTGCAGAGCTTCACATTTGTCTGTATGTTTTTCTCTGTTCTCCTGCATGTAATCTGATTCAAAACTTTGCATGTGCATCAACCAAAAACCGACAGCAGACTGAAATAGCACATGGAGGCCGATCGCACATACCGACACAGACTTCTCTATCACTTCCAAACGTGAATTTCTTACATTTTCTTTACCCATGGCACCTCAGAGTTTACGAGCCGGGTCAAGATTGTTCGTCTCATTGGAACGACCTTCTCCCCTCTCACAATTTCTGACTCATAGGGAGAAGCGATAAGAATGGGCTGCTCTTGTTTGAAAAGCTGCACCTGTTTCACAACATGTATGAACGTAAAGGTCTGATCATCTATTTTTACATGCAACTTCTGCATAATTGGAAAAACACTTCTGAACTAGACCAAGCATAGGATTTTATTTGAAGCATTAAATTAGTTAAACTTGACCTAAGATTTTGTTGATTGGTTTTAATCGTTCATGATTCAATTAAAAGAAAATGATTTACGAATATAAATGATTTGATGGCTTTTTAAAAGGTTTATCAGTTTGAGGCTACGATCAATTAACTGCAGACCTGATTGCTTATTAGACAGTGATGAAGTCAGTGATAAATTTCACTTTATAATAACCTATCAGGTGTGCAGTTACTGAGTAACTAAAGAATAAGCTAGTGTTATTCATTGGAAAGGCCAAAACCATTAATGAAATGATTACTAACAAGTATTGTCTATGTATGTGGGGCCTAAAATATCTCATTCTTCTGTACCACAAAATACCAATGTTGTCCAAAAACCATTAAAACACATCAATGCTCCACACTGTTGCACTGGGTGACATGTTCCTTGTATTTTATTACAAGGGACATGTGCAGTGTAGTTTATTCAGAATCAATCCTAGATACACTCACTGGAACACCAAAATCTGTATTTATCCGCACTACATCTTCAGTGGCAAGGAATGAGCTTAGGGAAGCCGGAAAAGTATTCAGAGACATGGTTGGTTTTGGCACTTTCATGGCATTTCTCATTTATGAGATACAAAGGTTTTAAAACAATGCCAGCCGTGTCCTTTATTCTTCCACAAGTAAAATAATACATTAGTAGTATAAGTAGATATGGGTCAGGATGTGCTACAGCATTTTTCAAGAAGAGAGGTCTTCCTAATCAGCTATAGCGCTACCTGGTTGCTACACAAAAGCTTAAGGGATTTTTCACAACCAGGCAACCCAAAACTTTAATATTAATGATTAATAACATAATAAATTACAAAGTATACTTGTGCTTTATTCGAAAGTAGTACACGTTATTATGAAATTTAATTAATCTACATTTATTCAGTGTCTTGACATTGAAAAAACATGAAACACTAGCAACATATCAGGATAAAGAAAGTAGTTTGAGATACTCTAGTGATACAGCAACACAAACATGCAGGTGTTTGTAAGCACAGCAACATAAGCTGTTTGGTTCCTCTCAGCAGCTGATGAAACACAGCCAGCCTCCACCTTTTAGAGTCAGCGATGAACCCCACATAATCAAATTAGCTAGTTTCCCTTATCTAAACATCTACAAGTGTTACTGACCTAAACTAATGCCACCTTATAGCCTGAGAAAAATCAACACCCAGGTTCATGTTCTGTAAAGTGGCCATTGTCCATTTACAGGCCATTTAAAATAATCGTGGTTATTAGGCTACACATTGTTGCCAAAGGACTTTTTTGAGCATGCCGGGATGGAAAGTAGATACTCTCTTAATCCAGTTGCCACAGAAGCATCATTAATTCCCCTAATGAACCTGTAACCTGAGAGACGTTAACCTGTGAACTTGTCATCCTGAACACACATTTTGCGGTGAATCACAAAAACAGGCTTATCTCTCATTCGTAAGGAACTGGCATTGGAGCGGCTTTGTTTTCTGGGGGGATATGAGCGCCGTGCAGTCACGGATGTTAGTGAAGGCATTAGCAGAGTGGTGCAGCCAGGCTGCTTCCTGCCACGCAGGGTTATGGTGTCACGCCTTGAGCTCTGATTGAGTTACAGTCCAGAGAGAGAAGGTCACGGTGCCTCTCCAACACGGCTGCCACTCACATTTGCCCAGACTCTCAAGCTACAAACACTCTCACACGTGGAAATTACACACACACACACACACACACACACACACACACACACACACACACACCTTACAGTCCCTCAAGGAAATCTGAGGTCATTTGAAACCGGTATGTGTATAGATTGTTTGTTCGGGGGTGTTTTACAATTGTGCCATGTTAGATCAGAGTGGAGTTAGATTATTGCTGGTTATCAAACCTCAATACATTTTGTACATTGGCTAAAAAATGCCCATAGCATTGATTATTTCTGATCAACTGTCAAGTATCTAAAGTTGGCATAAAAATATATTTAAATTCATAGTCTTTCAGGTACGTGTTATTTAATCAGATAGTTCACAAAAAATACTCAAAACTACTCCTATGTTTTAAAAACAACTGTTTGTAAATTGGAAAGGTATAGGCTAACTCTATTAAGTTTGTAGCTTGCTCCTTCTTGAGGGTAAGCAGCTGTAGGCAGCTTGGATTCATAGCAGTTCCACACAAAGTTCTCAAATTCCAGTTTTAGCCTTTACAAACAGCATGTTCAACACTTATAGCTCAGTCAAAGTATCGCCAATGCAGCATTCACGTCATATCAGACCATAATTACAAGCAGCCAAGTGAGGAAAACTGTTCATGTCCCTACAAATATGTAACACAACAAAGTAAGCTAATTTAGGTTGGCTCAGATTGTGGCTAGCACTGTAACTGTTGTCCCACACAACATTGCTAACGTTTGCTTGGTCATGATCAGCTAACCACAAAAGAAGTTTTTTGAAGCCATATTTTGAAAGATGTGTTTAGATTATACCAAGTATATGAATGGACAGAGGACACGTGAAAAACTCTGTAGTAGTGGTTTGAGAAGTTTGTGGACTTTGGATAGGTAAATTGCTAAACTGAATCCAAGCTGAACGCTACAAACAAACAAACTTCATACAGTCACATTTTTAGCCCCCATGTAGTGAATGTCTACTTAAAACAGGTTTTTGCTAATGCTAGACTGTTTTTTAGTTTGCTAAGCTGTTGTATAGCCACTTCTGATTGGATAAAATTAGCAAGGCTGCCAGCTCTCACGCACTGACCGTGAGACTCACGCAGTTCACACAGACACAAATAGAGGACACAATGCTTGGAAAGACAAGACAACAGCAGCACCATGAAAAATCAATCAACCGAGTTTGAGGTGAGTACAGGGGTCCTCCACATTTCGGCAACAAAATTATTCCATGAATTCACTGGGATGCAGAAAAACGGTCACTGAAATGATCATTTCTCTGGTGGAAGATCCCCAGATACCCTAGTTAGGTTTAGTCTCCCAACTTAGGCCATGATGTCTGGAGGCTGGTATGCTGTTGACCATGAGTGACGTGGCTTTTAATCTACAGATGCTTTAAAATTGTGAATTTGGCTGCTGAATTTTTTAAACAAAATTCCTGGGGGTTGAGGAGTTATGACCCCCGAGCCCTGCGGTGCGTAATGTCACACAGATAAAATGACTTCACAGATATTAAATCTCACTCCAAACTAAAATGAAAAGTTGGCAGCCCTGATAGTAGTATTAAAGGAAATGCATCTTATTTTATTAAATGAACAAAACGGTTTTCGCAGTAAAAGATAAAATACACTCTTCATGTTGATCAAAGTAAGGTACTGAAAAAAAATATGTTTTTGGCATCAAAACTCATGCCATGCAGCCTGGTGACAAAAGTCCCCACTGGCACAGTTCAGCTCTGCTTTAGCACCGTGACAGTTATTACTGAAGTCTGTAAGGAGAAAAGGCGCAAGTAGCATGACATTGTTACTGATAAGAACTGGGTCAGGATGGGCAGATATGAACAGAGCTTTCCATTTCTTACCAACAGTCAATTTAACCATGACTACATATTTACCTAACCTTACCTAAACAGTTCTCCTTCTAGCCGTGGCCACGATGTTTCCCTCAGTAGCTTTTGTGCATAAACCTAACCAAAATTACCCACATGGTGGCGGATCAGTCATTTTTTTAAAATGGTCCTATGTATTTTGGATGGCAGTGAAAAACAATGTAGTGTCATTTAATTTGGAGGACTTGTTTATTTGCGTACGTGTAAGAACATTACATGTTAAAATAAAGCTGAAGGCAAAAATGTTTTTTATGGTCAAACAAATATGGCATAAAACATCTGCATGTGGTCTTACAGAAAAGGAGCATGCAATTTCTGTAAGACCATGTGCATGTGCACACACACACAAATACACCCACACACAATCAGATGATTGAGTTCTCTTCCCTTAATAAACCACTGATTCAGCATAAGTATAACCATTGATTGGTGACTTAATTCCCAATTCAAATTATCATCCTGGGTCTCTATCCAAGGTTGACAAGAGCCTTGAGCTTTGGTGCGACTAAATTATACTCCACTCCCTCCCGCTACCCCCACCCCCACCCCTCTCTCTCTCTTTCTCTCTCACACACACACACACACACACACACACTCCCAGTTCCCCCATCTTTCTCCCCTGTATACCTCTC
>JAPMOB010205625.1:0-12939 GCA_029875015.1 Lepomis gibbosus
ATGCAGTAAGTGCACTCGCTTACTCTCTCTGCTGGATGCCTGTGTCAGAGCAGACGGTGTAGAGGAGTTTCAGGGCTCTGCTTGATGGAGTGCGAAGAGATGGGGAGCCGATAGACCCCTCGTCCCCGACACACGTCTCTGGGACTGACGCCACAATGGAGTCGCTGTTCAGCAGCCAGAGCTGCAAGAGGAACGGACAGATCCATTAAAAGTTGAGATGCACATGCTGGATGTCACGCGGGCAAAGGAATCTAATTCACATGATCTCTGTGAATCCACTCATGCACGCCGGGGTTAGATTGACACTTTGGGATGATAATGTGATTTTAATGACCCTCGTTTTTTGCTTTGGGCTTGCTCAATAAACACAGTTAATATTCTTTTATCACTTTTAGACTTTGTTGCTTTTCCTAATACTATAAAACTTAAAATCAGCTACAGAAAATAATATATATATATTTTTTGAACCATGTGTTTTCATATGCCATATATTTGTGACTACACTTCACATACAGCATTACCTCTACCAAACCCCACAGTTTCTGTTTTGATATCCGTTATTGGAGTTTTATAGCAGTTTATTCAAAGACCTACAACATTGCCTTTGTCTATGAAGGATCAGTTGGAGGCAAATGAAGGGTTACCATTTTAATATATTTCTATATATTGGACCTCAATAGGGTCAGAGGAGAAGAACAATTAAAAAACGTGTTTATTTTACAATTATTACTATTATTTTTCCTCATCCAGCTGTGAGGAAGTTAGTCTGTGAATAAAACACACAGGTTAAATAGCATGTCATCCATCTCTGCTCTGACGCGGGTTATTTGTGTTATATTTGAGTGTGTATACATTAAAGAATTTGCTCCATTTTGGTCCCATTCCACATAAGGGTAATTCTATTTTTATTACTATCAAGAGTCGGTGCTTTTTAGTGGAGAGTTCTAACGTCCCAAAGTTTAAAGCCTGCCAAAAACACTGTGGAAAACAGGAATACTTGGGACATTTTATATTAATCAAATGGTGTGACGGGCATATTAGCAAATTAAATAGCCTCTGCCAGCTCCATGTAAAATAATATCAATATTGAAACATAAAACAAGTCAACACTAAAACACACTTTTACACTCAAACTTACTGTCCATAAAAAACGATGCTGATCCTGAATTATTGGCTTTTTGGACAATTCTAATGTCTTTTTATTGCAGAGGTGTGCTCCTGTTGTTTTCACAAAGAGCCAATGGTAATTATCCACTTGTAGCTGATTTTAAAGAAGCTGAAAGCCTGTCAGTGCGCTCAACAGCTCTAGAATCACAGTCAAGCCGCTTTTCACGTCGTTTGAAGAACCTGCCATATCACGCTTTGCCCCTTTATCAAATGACTGACTTTCCTATTTTTACTCAAATGTCATGGGTTTCACTGATTATGCCGGCTTGTCCTTACCAATAAGAAAGCTTTCCCATCAGGAGTCTGGACAGAGAAGTGGAAGGTGCTCATTGAGTTGGACAGCCCCAGCAGCCTGGCTGCTATAACCCTCTCCAGGAAGAGAGGTCTGACAAATAGAGGCAACATTCTTTCATTTTACAGATGTAGTCTACAGAGTATATCAACTTTCACTTTAACCAAATGTCTCCAAGATGAAGTTATGGAAAAACATGCTACTTTTTATGGTCATGCGTATGTTTCTATGTTTCATTCAGACTAATTTACACAATTTTAACAATGCCATTCTTTTTCAAATAATCAATCAGTGCTGTAATCAGATGTGTGTCAAGATATCGGGTGAGACTGACGTACAAATGAACTAATTTATAGTCACAATGGTTAGCCTAGCAGGACTGCATGTGCTTTAACATCTACAGTTTCCTAACTGACACTGGGTAAAAACCTGCCTGTTAAGTGAAGCTTCTGGCTTTCTGTCTCCTACAGCGGGCTCCACCACCACCTGTGTGATGTACAGTTTCAGGGTCTCTGTAAGATACAATGGAGAAAGGCTCATTTACACGATAGAATAATGATGATTATTTAGGAAACACTGTCAGAGTGATTTATACCTGGTGCGACAGCCTCTCCCAGCACTGATGAACAGCTCTTGCAGGAGACGAGCGCCAGACGGCGGCAGGGTTTCTGTACGCAACAAAAAGTTTTAAAAAAAACACAGCGCACGGCCATCTTTAGCTCAGCTGTTACCAAACCGCAATCAATAGCCACTATTAACCATGATGGAAGACAGAAGAGGTGGAAGAGAGAGAGAGATATATACACGGCAGGCAGAGTGTCATTTATTTTCCTGCTCTTTGTATCCTGCCTCGGTTCCCATTTCTCTCACTTTCAATCACTACAAAGAGGGCCACCCATACAGAGAATGACTAATAGAGGGAAAAGAAGATTAATGCTCGTCTACAGAGTGCTAGAGTTTGACTTCACTGATGCAGCCGTCTGAGGATTGTGTGTCTGTGTGGGTGAGGATACTGTATGATACAACTTTCAATACAATGTTTGCCTTTTATTTTGAAAAATCTGTTACTGACCATTCAGTGCTTTCACCACTTCCTCCCTCACTGCAGCTAGGGCTGATGTTTTTTATTGATATAATTCTTACAATGTGGCGACAAACCATAATAATCATCTTTCATCCAGGCTTATTTGTCTAAAACAAACACCTCTTACCTCTCTGAAATGCTTATTTAAAGATTTTATCTTCCTTCGAAGAATAAAAGTTCCTCACCTTTGGATCTTGACTGTCCTCTGAGCCAACAGGACTCACTTCCTCTGTGAGAGTCTGTTCACAGCTGCCATCTCTGGATAGGAGGAGGAAGGTGTCGCCCAGTAAACAATCCTCTGTTCGGGGCAGCAGCTTCTTAGCGAACGGATCTGGGTGGCAACACCAGTCGTCCACGATAGCGTTCCAGTTGCCATTAGGGAGAGGAAGCACTCGCTTAAACACTCTGAAGAAGAAGAGGGGCGAAAAAAAATCAAAACAATTACCGGTTTTCTTTGTATTATTGTCCACAATATCTAATAACAGGATAACACCACTTTTTTACTTATGCTTGCTTTTCCATGTAGCAGTAGTCCATGCAGTACAACTAACGTCACTTCTTCCTTTTCATACGTATTCAACGTAATGATGAAACGTGCTCTGAAGAGCCATTTGTCCATTTGGATTTGGCTCCTTAGCTGCTAAATGCTCCACTCTGTTCACCAGCTCTTCGTTAACTTTGTCTGTCTGCCATTTGATGCTGGGCAGGTAGCAAACAATGGGTCTGTTTTTAAGAGTTATTTAACAGAAAACTGAACCAAAACAGTAACATTTTGGGCCCTAAAACCAAGAGAAAGAGCTGAAAGATGTTGAAAAGCTCAGTAGAACTGTCAGAAGTTACGTAATTATTTTCTGTGGAAACATCACTACCAGCAAAAACCTTTCTCATTACATGCATTAATTTGACCCATTGTTAATATAAAAATATAGGTCAGTGCAGCTTTAATGCAGTACTTGTCTGTTATTAATTCCAGCAGAGCATTTAGTGTGCACTGTTTTAGGCTATATTAAGAGGATACTTTGTGATGTTTCCATCAGTGGTAGCATTCAAACCTCTAAGCAGCCATAAAATGGAACATATTGCTGCAAAGCATAATATTGTTGAAATTATAACTTTTACTTGCTCCACACATTTCTCCTGACATTTTTACTTTCCCCAGCCCTTGTTGAAAGTGAAAAAAAATACTTTTAGTGGGTTATTGCTGAGAAACATAGCCAGAGGCCCAAGGGTCTGGGTAATGCAGCCACTGCAATTTTCAGCATGTCACATTGCTGACCAGAGAAAGCTACACGCTTAAGGCGATAAGAACAATACCCCTGTCCAGCTGAACCACCGCAAGGTAAGAAACAATTGTTTTTTTTAATGGGTAGACCTTTACGTCACACTGACTCTATAACTCCAACCCCGTCAGGTTGACAACTGTGGACTGCGCTCCAGCTTCATCAATCAACCCCCCCCCCCCNCCATCAATAAACGCCCGCTCCGCATCCTTGCAGAGGTGGGTGTAAATAACAACCCACTGACGCTCTTCCTCGTCCGTCTGCCCCTCACCTGTCCTCCAGCAGCCTGGTCATGCAGCCCTGGCAGCAGAAGCAATAAGTCTCTTTTGCCCGGAGTGTCTCCATCACGCTGTCAGACGTCTCTGTGGAGGGCCAAAGGCAAACAAATAAATGAGCCAGATTTGGTGAAAGGGCGGTAACCTTGTACTACGGAGTACAAAATCGATAAAATACTAGTCGGGGAAGGTGGCTTGGCTAGGGAGCAGGCAATCATTCCGGTTTTGATTAGATTTGCCAATGACAGTCCTCAGCTTCACTTTCCTCTTGTGCCAGGAGTGACATAAAAAATCTCAGTGAAGGCCAAAAGATAGGAGTTTCGGGGTATTATGCAACGACTCTGGGGTACACTTTGATCATATGAGATCAACCCAAAACTTAAAGGGAGTATTCTCATGACTCTGACGTTCAGTTGCTTGTGGTCCATTGAGGTTCCTGAGAGCAAAATTTACACCATCATTGTCTCAGATGACCAAGTGACTCAATCCAATTAATTCAGAATAGACAGCCAGCTCTAAATAGCTACCAAAGACTTTGTTCCTGCCCTGGCACAGAAGAGTCTAGTGGAGCAGGGGGAGGTTGAATGTGTCTGCATGTGTTCTCCTGGAAATTACCTTCGTCTGTCCTTCGTGCGACACTGATGCGCAGCCTGAAATGCAGCTCCTCTCTGCAGGATTCTCCTGCAGGTGTCGGAATGCAGGATCCCTGCTCGAAGGTCACTCCTGCTGGCAAAGTCAGGCTCAGCTCGCCTCTGGGAGTCCGGATGAGGAGAGAGGAATCTCCACCTGTCACGACCACGTCTGCAGGACTTCTGGCCACATCTTTCCTGGAGAGCAGATGCGAGTAGACGAATTACACACAGAGGTTTAATGCAACTCACAAATGATAAACATGCTGATTTGGCTTTCCCTTGCTTAGAGTTAGATGAGAAGATCAGTACCTCTGATGCAAAACAATAATTATTGCAATTATAATTTTTTTCAATAACAATATAACGAATGTTGAATAAATATTCAATAAAAGTTTGATTGTATTCACTTGAATGCTCCACAAATTAGGACTTAATTTTATCTTAAGATCTTTATTTTGCTGAGGAAAAAGGACTGAAAAAAAGGTTTTACTCAATTTTATTCATGCACATTTGTTGACAACGATTTTTATTATAATTGTTTTGAATGTTCCACCTCAGATTTGTGAAGTGATCCACTGTTTGGCCTCAAACATCGACCATAAAGAAGAGTTTAAACCACAATTAACCATCAGGTTTCTTCAATAGGAGCAAAAATCATAATTTAAACTCGAAAGAAATAATGATTTGATACTTGTGTGATTATCAATAGAGAAAGATATGAAACTTTTTATCGTGATAACATTTTGGGCCATATCGTCCAGCCATACTCTGATTCCTTTATGGATCCAGAAGATGGTTAGCTTAGCTTAGCAATAAAGACTGGACCTAGCCTGGATCCTAAAGTTTAAGGCCAAGACAAAGTCATCCACATTACCCCTGTAAAACCACAACTTGTTGCCAGCAACTCCCACTCGTTCAATTACAGATTAGAGTTGCTGGTAGGCGGATTTTGCCATCTTCGAACAGAACCACACTAGCTGTTTGCTCCTATTTCCAGTTTTTATGAGCATATAAGGCTACAGCCAGCTACTGGCTGTAGCCTTATATGGAATGGACAGACATGAGTGTGGTTTTGGTTTTTGTATCCAACTCTCTGAAGTATTACAACCTCTCAACAGAGGAGGCTGGATCATTTCATAGTCTGTTCATACTGCTTAATGCATGATAAGTGAACAAAGAAAAACAATATCCCCAAAACTTGGTAATATCAAATCATACATATATGGATTCAGGGGGATGTGTAATTAGCCAAGGTTTCAATACAGTGATTAATGACTCAGTATTTAGTGCCGAACTTCATTCTAATTAAATATGTAAATTATACACGCATATTTATATAAAGTCTAAGGTGCAGGAAAAATCTGTCTTCTCTGTCAAGTGCAGTGTGTGGACAGATCATAGTATAAATGAGTGTGCAGTGACTGTTCCAATGTTCTCTGCAGAACTGGGCCCAGTAAACTAAAGACCTATTATAAATAATACTACTACATCATAAATAGCTCCTCGTCCTTCTGCTGGCTGCAGCTGTCTCTGCTAAAGGATGCACTGATTAACGATTAGAAAACAACCTGGATGCAGGCTAAGCACTTCCTCTGGTTATATAGGGAATCACTCCAATAGAGTTACCGCATTACATATTTTGTATGTATATTATGTTTTTTTACGGCACTATTAACATTGACCATATATAGTTGTACCCTGAGTGTTAGGCTGCCTTATTGCACCTCCTTTTTATGAGAAATGTCCAACTTCAACTCTACTAGTCTTCACATAACTTTCAGCCCTGTATTAGTTGTGTAAAATATAGTTAGATGTACAAAGTCTCTCACCACTGTGCACTCACTACTTTGGGAGAGGGTAGAGCAGCAGGGCTCTTTTTACTGCCTGTCAAATGTCATTAACCCCATCTAGTGATGTTAGAGGTGTATTACATGAAACAGAGACAGAGGTGCTTTGCTCCTATATTAAACATGTATAATTCATTAATTGGTAGTAACAATAATAATAATAATAATAATAATAATAATAATAAAATGTGAAAATTCCTTAATTGATTTGTCAAAGTTTACCATGTGTTTTACAAACACACACACATTATATTTTTTTTTCCCAAGTACAAACTTATAATTCATATAAATATAAAATATAATTATATTTATTTAGCATGCCTTTACACAATGATATCCAAGCTATACTTCTGCTGTGTGTGTGAAGCAAGGACACACTGGCTACAATCCATTATATAACCTTAGAGGATGCTGGAGTTAATATACATTTAATGTACAGCTCAAATTGTACCTAATGTATAAAAAAAATATATAAAAATACATTATAGGATAATTAATTGCACTTTAATATTGTAGTTAAACAACTTAATTCGCTTGCGTAATGGTATGTACACTGGTGTGTAGCCTATTTTATACATCTGTGACATTCCTTGAAAATTAAAAATGGCAAATCATTTAATTTGCCACCTTTTTGGGATCGAGGCAGAGACTGACCTTGGCAAACATTTCAATATGTATGTTTGAGGATCGTGGACATATCAAAATTAGAAATATGGTAAGTTGTTACATGATGGGACTGCGAAGTGTTGCAAAAAAAGTTGCATGAAACAAAGTGGCGAAAACAGTTCCATAACAATAGTTAGCTAACATTGGAATTTTGAACATGTCACTGAAACAACAGACGTAACCTTTAGCAACTGATCTGTTGACAAACTGCAGCATCAGTCCACGTTTATCTAACTCATCTCTGAAGGCAGACCTCCACTGTTGTGCATTTATCGGGCTAAGTTGGCTAATGCTCTTAGCTAGCCTAGCTTGTATATCTCCAAGAAATAGAATAATAGCACTTAACAGAATAACGTTGTAACTGTTAACAATCTATCAAAATAATTACCCGACAATAAGCAGTCCACTCTGAAGCCTCTTTCTCAGCTCTATGAAGACGCCAACTCCATGTGTTTGGGCTGGAAACTCCAAGTCTGCCATTGAAGCGGCGCAATATTCCGACAGAATAAAAAAGAAATTATGCACTAATCAGAACTCGCTGCAACCGGGTGACTCTGATTAGCAACAAAGCATTAAAAGTAAAACAAACATAAAAGTCCATATATGTATATCTGATTTAGCAGAATCCAGAGGTTGGTACTTGTCTGCAGAGTGACGATACAACCGGTGTCAATATAACCGTAGTACGAAGAGCGCATCCGGTCACACATTTAAAAAATAAAAGTATTTAACGACAACAAGGTTGTTTGCTATTATACAGTGGCAACACTTTAAATGGTCTGATACATTTGCGTTTGAGTCTTTCCGTACTTGACCATAATGAACACATTCTCTTCTACACTTTAGTAAACACAATTTATGGTTTGTTTGAGATTCAGTTATTGTTTACAGTAAGTGATGGCAGGTATTTAGCATGTTGATCTAGCTGTTTTTATAATAGAGTAATGATCAGTGTTGGTGAAGTTACTTCCAAAATGTAAGACATTATAGATTACTAGTTACTGTCATTTGAAAGTAATTAGTTATATTACTATATTACTGTCTCTGAATTGTAATGCTTTACACTATTTTTATGTTACTTTGAGTTACTTCCACTAATTTTTAATGGGCGCATTATTCAGATGTGCCTGAATAGGTGAGTTCTATGATGTGCAGAGTTATATCCGCGGATCGGGTGGTTATCGAGGACAGATAGGTGGGTCTTCGTCATAAAAATGAACCTTCTGATAACAAGGGGTGGGGTGGGGGTGGATGGGTGAAATAGGATGAATCGTGTCCCCATTTAGAAAGACGCGGTGCGCATTTACGCACGAGGTACAGCAGCATTGAATCTCCTGACACTCCGACAGGATCGGTCAGGATGAACTGACAGCAGCCTCTCTGATCATGAAAGTAATTTGTAAAAGACAACACATAGAAATGTATTTACACATGATCCATCAGGGGAGCTACCGTCTTGTTAAGAGGAGCGGAGTTCCCCTTAGTTTGCACCCTGCCTATCTCAACCTCAGACAATACTTCAGTGGTGCAAATTTAGCAGGTAGCCTATTTAAAACGACCAACTGTGGTCCTGACCCTGGTGGTCCAGCCTTGCTCAGGCCAAACAAAATGAGTGAAAACAACTTTGTTACTAATATTTGTTGTTACTAGGCCCTATTTTGATAACAATTATTTAAATGCATCAGAATGTAGCTACTTGAAATTGAAGGTACCAGTATTTGTTACAGGTGAACAGTTGAACTATTAGGTAACTTTAGTAAAACATTACAAAACATTAAAGACGCTGTAATTGCTTTTAGTCAAAGTTGAATTTTACAAATTGAGAAAAATATTTAGCTTTAATTTCTAAGGCAAACCACTTAACTTCCGACATTTTTCGCTGTAACTGTGGGTGACTTCACAGAGCAGCGAGGCGGAAGACGTCCATGCGGAAGATTGGGGCAGTCCTCACCTAATCTGCAGTGCAGTCTGGGAGCTGTCAATCGTCTCGCTTTGTATCTCTAGCACAGGAAGCTACTGATGCGCTGGTCACTGTTTATTTACACACAGCGCGACCACACGAAGAGAAACAAGAATATAATCCCCTATTATCTGTTTCCAAAGCCTCCTTGTCGAGGGACCTGAGGTCGTATTAACGGGTGACATCGGAGCCGGGCCCTGCTTCTCCATCATTTAAACAACCTGCTCCCAACGTTAGCTAGCCTGCTAGACATATTATTGACGCTGTCAGCCGTCTTTACTCGGCGAACCGGGCACATGATTGAATGACAGTAGCTGGCCAATATCCTAAAACGGTAAGCTTTTTACGTTAGCTTAAATATTTAACGTTACAAAGTGCCATGTACGTTAGCTGACATCACCTCACCTAGGTTAGCTAACGTAAGTGACAAGGTAACGTTAGCTGTTAGCTAACGTTAAATCGTTACTTGAACAGTTTATCTCTCACGCACACATTATAAAGACAGTAAAGCGGTTGTTAAGATTTTGCAAGTGTTTTCCTTAGCTAAAGATGAGTTTATATTAATTTCCTACCCCTGAGCGTTAACATAGGTGTCCAGTGTGTGTTACCTGCTCTACCGTTACTATGTTGTTGACACTTTACGCCCGTACTCAAGTCTGCTTAGCTCAGTAAAAGCTAAACTGCCAGCGGCCGCGAGCTAAGTTAATCTCTACTTAAACACAACTTTAACGTTACATTTTCCTTAGTTACACGACTGCGTCAGTCACTCAGCTGAATAACGTTATGTATACAGACTACTTCTTAACAGAGCTTGAATTCGGCCAGGGCGCTCCGGGCGGTTCATTTGCCTCTAAATAAACTGCATTACCCAGTGGGCGCTATGCGACGCTCACCAGTTCCCGTTCTCGCCAACCTGTCGGCGGAGAGACAGAGAAGGGGAAAGTTCGGTTGCCTTTTGTTCCGACAGGTTCAACTTTTCATAAAGTTGCTCGTCACTGTCACTTTTCGATACAGCCTGTACACAGGGCAGCAGGTGAATGGGGAGTACTGGCACCTGTTTCCACTCCAAGCACTGCTTCAAACGTTCTGACACGGCAGGCATTTTGACGTGTCGCTCTAGGAGAAGCACAGGTGTGATTAATAACATTAATTAGTAATAGCTTCAGCGTGTGCTTGATGGCTCAGGGATATGGTTCCCTGGGCCACTTCAGTTGGTAGGGAGTCATCATTGATGATATCAGTTCCACCTTTCCTGCTGTGAGGGGTCAAAATGTCTACCATGAAGTCTTTTGTCTTGGCTTAGTGGGCAAAGCTCACTACAAAAGTGTCACTTGCATTTTCCCAATGTGTAGTGTTGCTAGTCTAACCCTCATCTTGATTCATTTCCAAACGGAGGAGTGGCTGTTCACATCAGACTTTGCTCCTCTTGATTGATTTGACTTGGTCTATTAAAATGGTTCCAGCGACACCCTAGCAGATGTCTGACCTCCTACTGACTGATAGACTCTTGCTTTCATATTCATGCTTGCATAAGTCACCAGCAATATGTATTTTGCATCTTCTTGTTCTCATCTCCTTCTGTTCCGTTTATTTTTGTGTGTGTGTGTTCTTTCGTTGCAGGTGTGATGTACAGATGTGCGCCTGGTGTTTTACATTAGCGTAATAACCCGCCAAGGAGAATGAATGCAGAGGAAGTGGAGCTGCTTAGTGACTCAAAGTACAGGAACTATGTGGCAGCGGTGGACAAAGCCCTCAAGAACTTTGAGTACTCCAGTGAGTGGGCAGACCTCATCTCTGCACTGGGCAAACTCAACAAGGTAATGATCTCAGAAAGACCTCAGCTTGACATGCGCTGTACTAGATGACATAGATGGAAGGCAAACACGTATACTTACAAATGCATACGTATACACCGACTGAAGTCTCACTTTGAGACTGCTTATGTGAAAAATGTTTAATTGCACACACAAAAACAAGCATTTTGTTTTAGTAAGTTACCATATCATGACATGAAGACATCTGAGAACACATTACGTCATATCTTGCATAGATATGTAATCCTGGTTGCACTGTTGCCTCACATCCACTGTTTTTTTACACCCTGTCTCAGGTTTTGCAAAATAATGCAAAATACCAAGTGGTTCCCAAGAAGCTGACAATTGGCAAACGGCTGGCCCAATGCCTCCACCCTGCCCTGCCCAGCGGGGTCCACCGCAAGGCCTTGGAGACCTATGAGATCATCTTCAAGATCATTGGACCCAAGAGGCTGGCCAAAGACCTCTTTCTTTATAGGTAATACTGTAGCACACTGGCTGCAAGTTTGCAGGAAATAAAGCTTTCAGCTAGTATCAGACATAACTCTTAATTTTTTTTTATTTTTATTTTTTCCCCCTCGCTGCAGCTCTGGGCTCTTCCCTTTACTCTCCAATGCTGCTATGTCTGTGAAGCCTGTGCTGCTGGGGCTCTATGAGACCTACTACTTGCCCCTGGGAAAGACTCTCAAACCAGGCCTGCAGGGGCTACTGACTGGGGTGCTGCCTGGCCTGGAGGAGGGCTCTGAGTATTATGACAGGTGAGAAGTAGAAGAATGGAAAGAGAAGCAGAAGTTTTAATGTGCACATGGGAATTGAAACAGGCCATTAGGAGAAAGCAGTTCATAGCACAACATGGAAGGGAATTGATTTCAGTTTGTATGAATGATACATGAGATATATCTATGAGTCATTGCAAGACACGGCCCAAAGACTTCTGTCTCTTAGATAAAAACCTAGTTGGTTTTTCAAAACATTGTATTTATTTTATTGTGTTGGTACCAGGAATCGCCTGCAGAGATTTGTCTCTAAATTCTATATTTACAATATTTTCTTCATGCTTTTTCTTCATATACTTCATATGTGTTGACATTTATATTAATGTCAGCACAAGATTTATTAATTTACGTGCGTTATTATTTGTTCATAGTTGTGAATGACATCTCAGATGTAGCAAAAGCGGGGACATGATTTATCTCATTACTTTAATTACTCTCACAGTCACTAGAGGGTGCTGCAGTTACAGGCTAAGCCACAGTGACGTAATTGGCCTAGAGGGTGACTGCATCATAGGACTTTTTTTAATAGTAGACCTTTGAACTTCTTTCAGCAGTAAAAACAAAGGTGTGACTGATAAAATTAACAATGGCTCCATTAGAGATTAATGTGTCTCCATTAAAGTGTCCCAGTGAGCGATGCCAGATGTAATTAATGTTATTAGTAACACCTGTGCTTTTCCTGGTGCAATGTCAAAATGTCTCCTGTAAAAAGTACCTGTTTGTAGCGGCCATTAGGTATTTGTCCTCTTGTTTCATTTAAATTTACACTATATGTTTTAGTATATCTCTTCCTTTGAGTTTATATTGCGTCTGTGACATTGTTAACAGGAGGTTGCATTATTTTGACATCCTCCTGTTGCTCTTTCCTGTTTCAATTATTCAGTTTTCACACACAAGACATAACAAATTACCTGTGTTTTCAGCCTAAATCACAATAGTGCCCCATCTGCTCTCATTGAGATTTCTCGAATTTAATTTATTGGGCCAAATTAATTTAGTTATGTATTGATGCTGGCGCTCAGATGCCACTCAGGTACTGGAAATAGAAAATGAAAAGATTCTCAGTGACTTCTAAATGGTTTCAGAAACAGCAGTGAGTGTTCTGTTCAGAGAAAGCTTACGAGCATTGGATGATCTCTCTCTCTC
>JAPMOB010205631.1:0-15556 GCA_029875015.1 Lepomis gibbosus
GAACGTGCTCATGGTTCGGAGCCTCTGGTCCACACCACCCTTGGCTGTTACTTCAAGGGCTGCATCAACATCCTCATCAAACTGTCGCCACACTGACTCTTTGTTGGCCGCAGGCCACAAAAACCGGCGCCGCTCAGATGGTCTGCTTTGGGGTGTGGCTTGTGGTGCTTGGAGGCTCTGGGCACTGTGGTGTGTGTCCGGGCCTGGTTCCTCCTCCGTCTCACCAAGTGCTGTACTGGGTACTGGCACTGTGCGTTGCGTCACAAGCTTCCTTAGGCAGCCCATCTTGGTCTGGTGTATTTTTAGACCAGTCGCGTTTTTGCAGACCTTGCCACATTTGCAGACTGCACTCATAGTCGATTGTCCATTTGCATTAGTCGTTACCAGAAAGACAGTCCGTTCGGACTGTTGTTGTGATTTGGCGCTATATAAATAAAATTGAATTGAATTGAATTGAATTGAATAGAAGCAATTTGGGGTTCAGTATCTTGCCCAAGGAAACTTCAATAGACAGACTGGAGGAGTCGGGGATCATACGCCAGGAACTACTGACCTTGCCATTAGTGGGAAACCCTCCTGAGTCACCACCACCCGATAAGTCATTTTAAGCATTATCGTAACAGCTTATTTGCTATTCACATGTCATTTCACATTTCACTTTGTGCAAAGACAATGGATGATCTAAAAAACATAGGACTTTCACCCAGGAGACTGCTGTGTCATGTGGGAAACCAAAAGTCAACGTTCATCGACTTATTTTCACTTACGTAACTTCAGGCAACCTGTTACCTGACGTAACTAACGGACGGTTAAGAGGAGTGAGGAGTCAGAAATCAATAAAACAGGTTTATCAGACATTGTGAATCATCACAGCCATGACGGGTCCTTTAGCATATGATCATAAATGTGCTCATAAATGTTGCTGATGAGTCCGATAGTATGCGAGATTAGCTGCAGACAGATGCATACACGCACACACTCATGCGACCAAAGGCATGGTGGAGATAAATATATAAGAATAAGACCCGGGTCCAAAAAAACTTCTGATTTTCCTTTAGGCTCATTTCTGGTGGTGGTTGGATTTTCTCAAAAACATAGATTTAGCATAATGTTTTCATAGCGTTAGTGACATGAGGTTTTCATGAGTGAGCGAGTGATCTTTAGTGCAGACTTTGCTTAGAGCTCCGTTTAGCATACCAACCATTACTTAAAAAAATGTATGACAAATTAGCTTCTTTCTGAGCTTATTAGGGCTTGAAGGCTCTCTTGCAGTAAATCAAACAGCTGTTCTCCCATTTAGGGCTGTCAGATCAGTTTGAGTTTTCTGGAGTCCCAACAAGATAACAGCACTTAGCAAGTGTTCTTCAAGTGCTCTGTTGCAGACCTAAATGGACAGCCTGTGACCTTCCTCTTTATTGGATTCTGTGAGTGCCTGAGCCAGGCATTAGGCTAAATGACTTCTATTTCCCTCAAAACCCTGTAATAGTGTTTAAGGACCTCTGTCCGCCAAAGGTCATTGTCTGTCAAAGACACTGGCAGTTAAATTAGAAATACGCCATTCTTACTCTCGCTTGACCGCTTGAGGTAGTGGTCCCATCAGGTATATTAACCAAAGTGCAGAGACAGAGCTTGTTCCTCAGAAACCGTTGATTTTGTAATAGCATTTTCTCTTCATACATCAGGGGCTTATTCTTGGACAAAGATTCTGACCTTGTCTCAACTACATGGAGACTTGACATTTAAAGACAATTTATAGCTGGAAAGTTTTGGTGTTGTCTCCATCATACTTTGTCTGATATAGAAGGTATGTCATGGTCCTTACAGCAGTACAATCCACAAGTCCAAAACAGAAAAAGAGAAACTCAAATTGAGAAATGGAGGCCAAGGTTTTCTATCTAGGCAAGTAATGATGATGTGTTACTTCTAAAAGAAGGCTGAAGTAGAGGATAGAAGAGAGGGTGAGTTTCAAGGGTGGATTGGAGGCAGAGGGTTGTAGAGTGCAGTGGCTAACCGCAATTTCCTAACAGATGATTTTAACATTGAGAGAATAAAAAAGGATTTCTAGTAGTGTTTCCGGACAACAAATGGAGGTGAGTACTTGCAAAGTGGATGAAAGGTGGCAAACATTAAGAACCCTACATTTTTTGGTACAAAGTGATGCTATAAGACGTTTTAGCCTAATTCTAAATTTTCAAATCATACAAAATGCATTGTACAAATTAAAAAGCGTACTCCACTGATTTAGGATTGCTGTCAGACTCACATTGGACTGTTAAAAAAAAAAAAAGTAGGCTATATCAATCAGTGCAGTAGAGATGTCTACACCAGAGATATCATCTTTTCATATTACATGCTTTCTTCTTCCATGTTAAAACCTGGTTTCTATGGTCCAACCCTGAATGAGGACAATTTCCATTCAGATGCTAGGTGATTTGAATAGATACTGCACATACAGCAAAATAACAGTCGGAGATGAATACAGGCTCCCTTGTTGGATGCTACTATGTCTTTTCAGACTGGCCTTACATGCTTCTAAGCTTGTACATTAACACTAACAGAGAACAATTTACAGTTGTAGTTGTTGATTCAGTACACAATGCTACACAACTATCAAATTAAATTAATTATCAACACACAATACGAAATGTGCGGCCTAGTCACTAAGACAGTGGCTTCCAAATAAACGGCATGTATAATACCTTCAATTTTATAACACAGTCGACCTGAAAACTTTCTACTAAGAAACACCAAACTGCACACCTTGTAATACTATCAAAACTTTCAAACTGACTAAAACTGAACTTGCAAAGCTACATTGCATAAAGGTGTCCTTTGATCTGGAGCAGCTGTCTAACTTCTTATCAGACAACGGTGTGACATGAGCGGAAAGCTCTGAGGTAATCTTTGTTATTCTGCTAGAAGTAGTGTTGCCCACAGGGAGAGGATTCCCAGACTGTTTAATCAGCCATATTAATCATACATTATTTATTACAATTACAAGAGCATCTCAGTGTGCAGTACTAGCCTCAACCCTCGAAGGCAACAGCATGAAAAAGACAGTGTGAATAGATTAAACTGAGCCTTTGGCACTTCTCAAAGAACAAAATGTGTAGTTCAGGGCCGAGTAAAAAGACATCTTTCTATCAGCCCTACATGATGTCAGTCCAGAGGCAAAAAGGAATGACACTTACATTCCTGCTGTGTGGTATATGAAAATGTCAGAAATGCCCTCAGAGTCTGCACTTCTCAGCTGTTTCCTCTCTTCAAGGCACCAGGTGAGCATTAAAGTTGATTATCTTTCCAAGAAACAGTGGGGGGAAAGCAATAATTAACAGAGTAAAAATGTTGAAAAGTATATGTCTCAGTTGTCTCTATTAGTTGCTTGCTGCTCCACCATGCTTTTTGGGAGCGAGCACCTTCTTTGCCAAACACAAAGCATTGTAGAGAGCTTGCCATTACAGGTATTTCTCCAGGCCATCCATCATTGTGGCACGGCAGCGCTGAGGTATGCTTAGGTGAGCCTGATTAAAGCCAAGGATGCCTCCCGACCCGCTCTGAAGGAAATGAGAGGGGAGGGAGGACCAGAGCCCCTGCTCCATCCGTCTCCCTGCTTTATTCATGTGCTATCTGGTTCACTGGCTTTTGTTTCTTGTTCCCTCTCCATTACTTGAATTTTACAGCAGGTGCTGGTGGGTTGTACGTGTCTCAAATGTTCCACAGTACGTAGATCCCTCTCACTGCTATTTTGTCTGTGGGTAATTCTTCCAAGAAACACTATCTCCAATCATCTATTCACAAAATCTACCTTTTCAGATAATAAGAATGAAAGTAATTATTGAGTGTATTGCTGCCACTGCTGCTAATGCAATTAATAACACAAGTATAAGTAGGAAAACATCATGCAATTATAAAAAGTAAGAAATATTAAACTTACAAGAACACTGAATATTAAACTTGCTTGTGAATCTGAGACTTGCAGAATCTCTTTTAAGACTTTATTGTTGTTACCTGTAAGGTTTGTTTTAGGTATTACCTTTTTTTGTTAATTTTAGTCCTTCTTTAGCCAATTTCATTGTATTTGTACTCTAATAATATGGTGGAAGAAGTACTCAGATCTTTTAAATAGCAATATGACAGTGTAGAAATACATTCAAAGTTAAAGTAAGTTAAGGCATTTACAATTTTACCTAAAATTGCCATATTACCATCAAAATGTGTACAGGGTCACATATTAGCATCAAAATATACTTAATAAAGCATATTGAGTACAGTGCAGCACGGTGGTCCAGTAGATAGCACTGTGGCCTCACAGCAAGAGGCCTCAAACCCCGGTCTCCCAGGCCTTTCTGTGGGGAGTTTGCATGTTCTCCTCATGTCTGCGTGGGTTTCCTCCAGGTGCTCTGGTTTCCCCCACCATCAAAAAACATGTTAGGTTTCTTCGGTCAGTGTATTGACCAGACATTGACATAAGATCTGGGCGATCCCCGGGCGCTGCACAGTGGCTGCCCACTGCTCCCTTGAGGGATGGGTTAAATGCAGAGGATGAATATTGCAACATGTATGTGACACAGAAAGTACATATGACATTTTGAATACCAAAAATACAAGTACTCATCCTGCAGAATGGCCCGTTTCAGAATAATGTTATCTTATTATATTACAGTTACTGTTACATTATTGTGTTCATCACTTTAATGTTGGAGCTGGTAAAGGTGGGGCTAATTGTGAATACTCAATATATACTGTTGGACAGCTTCTGAATTTGCCTCTGGTGATCAACAAAGTCTTATCTTAACATGTAATAATACATCATAATTTATTTGTTAAGTATAATTTGCATTATTAATCTAAACATGCAGAAACTGAAGTTATGAAAAAATAGTGGAGAGAACAGTACAATATTTGCCTCTGAACTGTGGTGTAGTAGAAGTATATTGCTAAAAATGTGTGTAGAGCATTTTTTAACTTTGTTATGAAATGTCCATTAAAAAGTTTTTATGAAAAATACTTATTTTTCCCATGTGGAAAAACAGTATCTTTGCTTAAGCTTTGACTCAAGACTAGCACGTGGGGCAGCTGCTAAGCACAAATAGAGGGTTCAAATAGAGGCTTACAGAGTTTTGTTTACTACGTGCCCCAGGATTAGCTTTAACTGTGCTTTAAAAGTAATAAGTAAGATTTAGAAATCAATTTTAAACAGTTAATCCATGAGGAGATGCCAGAATTGGAATAGTGCGATTTTGACTGCATTTACCAATTAGGTTCAGAGGTGCTACATTGACTTTATGCCAAAACAGTGAGTTACAGTGTAGTCTAAATTTTATGAGAGTAGAAAATCAGTAAATACTTTTTTTCAAATGATTCAAATAATCCAAATAATTTTGGACTCATTTTCATTTTACTATATATATTTTGTGATCCCTAAGACTGTGTTTAACATGGACATGAATCACACATTGTATTTTCTTTGTATATGTGCATTTACTGTGTAAATAAATGACAAATATATGTTAAAATTACTTTTATTAGACAATATTTGTCTTAATTAATAATAACTTTAATTAATTGTTTATTGTGAAATAGGCTATCTGTGCCACATAATAGGTACTCTTTATTGCCTTTCATGTTATAGGACCAAGTGGGAGAGAGGAAAATTAAAAACAGGACAGGGCCCAAGACTGAACTTTGAGGAACACTAATGTGTGCTTAAAACAGAGTTTCCTATAGTGAATCTTGGTATGAGCTGAGGCAGTTTAGAGTTTTGCCTTTGATGTTGACCCATTAATTCATGGAATACCATTAAACTCCTGTGTTGATAAATGGTGCATTAAGATGTAATAGGATTAAAAATTAACTTTAAATTTTTGAAGACGTTTTGAACACAGCGCTGACATATTGTCACCTTTTAAGTTTATAATTTTCACTGAAAACAGGGGCCTGCAGCAGCTGAAAATAACACTGTGGACACAGTAAGAGTCCGGCCCAAAACAGCTAAACAGTGAGCCTGAACTCACTATAGAGATCCATAAAGCTGAGGGGCATTGCATAAAGATGATTATTGTCACTTTAATCAGTTTAAATACACATTTAATTTTTACAGGAATGACATGAAATTTGGATCAAATTTCACAGTGATGTCTGTACAGACAGCGCCATTCAACTTTAAATTTGCCATTTATAAAAGAAAGGGTTGCATAACATGTGACTTTGTTTTGCTGCTCTTTGAAGGTAGAAAATCAAATATTCAGTTTCATGTTCCCTCTTAGACAGTGGGAGCTTTCTGAATCTTGCTGGATGCTTTTCAATTTGCAGAATGAAATGAGAATTTGTGAGATTAATACAGCTTACCTGTGTGGATCACCAAGGCTTTCTTATGTAGTACTCACCAAAGATGTGGGAATGAGTCAGAGAAAGTCGTGCTGAAGCCTAGGTAGATTAAGTGTTTTTTCTTCTTGTTTTATGCTTCTAATGAGCTGTTTCATCTTAAGGGACTTATCCTTCTACTGAAGTGAATAAACCTAGTGTAATGTATGTTTGGAATTCAAAATGAATTTAACTTTGTTTTACTATTGTTCAATGTATTACCTTTTGGTCCCACATTAAAACCTATTAGATATCAACCTGACATGTGATGGTTAAATAAATTGACAGATCAATGAGTCTGAAATCATGAGCATGCAGTGATGCCATCAATCAATGATGCTGTTCTATTGCAAACTACACCACTATAACTGATAATTGCTTAAGTTCAAAACATTGGGTCTCATGCATGACTCATGCATGCGCACAGATTTGATCTTTGATTGTACTTCCAGCTTGTTCTTAGGTAAAATTGAGTGCCCTAGACCACACATGAGCCATAAGCACAAAAGCTAACTTGCCTTTTGTGCTGTAAAATATAAATAATGATGTTTAAAAAGCAGTTTATAACTTTATGACAACACAGAAGACAAATGTTATACAATTATGTTTATATTTAATCATTTTAAATGTTTACCATTCTTCCAAACCTGTGTCCCATTCTGGAGCCTCAACTTACATCAGAGACAAAACGATTTAATCCTTCTCCACCACTGTTTTGATGATGGCGGATCTTAGTGCTGCTTTTGATATTGTAGATCACGTCATCTCGATTCAATGGCTTAGGCAGTTGGTGGGTGTCTCTTGGAGTGCCCTACACTGGTTCTCCTCCTATGATAGGGTTTTTTCTGTGTCACTTGGTCCCTACAGGTCTGAAACTGCTGCCCTTTCCCTTGGTGTGCCTCAGGGTTCTGCCTTGGGCCTATCTCTTATCACTGTTACACTGATGATGTCTAGTTGCATGTCTCTTTTAGGATTCATTTTAAGGTTCTTGTATGGCCAGGTACCTGTGTAGATCTCTGACCTGCTCCATTCTTACTTTGAAGTGGTAGCTCCAACACTGTGGACCGCTCTCCCTATAAACTTATGTTCTGCGGTCTTTGATGACGCCTTTTAAAAGCAGCTGAAGACTCTTTTATTTAAATTGCCCTTGTAGTGTTTGTAATCCTGTGTGCTTTTAAGGTCAGTTGTTGCTTACATTTTATTGTTGTTGCTGTTTTTTGGTCTTATTTCTAATATTTTACTCTTGTAAAGCACTTTGTGTTTGTGCTTTGTGAAATGTGTTATACTCAATAAACTTTACTTATTTACTTACTAATCTGCAAGTACTATTGGTTTCCTGGCTATTGGTGATCCCAGTCCACATGAGGATATCTCCAGGGTATCATAACCACATTACATATACTGCTGCTCAGCAGACCCAGATAAAAAGGGATTTTTATGCCATTGCTGCACTACCTTATTCTCTTTGATCAATCAGCTGAACTCAACTCAATTCAATCAATGTTCATATATAATGTAAAGCACAGAATTACATCTTGAACAAGTTGGCCTGCTGGCCGGGGCAAGCAGACAACCTGGCTGTCTTAGGTCACTGTACAGACTGCATCCACAATAGAGAGAGACCTCTCCAATCATGGCTCCAGTGCACTCATGTCTGTTGTTGTTTCCTGTTTGTTTGGTGTCTATTTAAAACTAAATCATTATTTTTAAATTTCACTGAGAATTATTTCTTCTGCACATACAGCAAGTGCTGCAAAAACCATGGCTGAGAATGAACCACCAGCAATGGAAAAACTGCTCATCCATCCTTTGCCAAAAACAGCATACACTATAAAACACATGTGTGATTATGTCCCGGTTTCCACACAAAGCTTTGGGCTCATTATGTTTAATGCCATGCCGCTAGTATCGACAAGTGGCAAAGAGGCATGATGACAAACAGTGGGAATACCTTTTGAGGGGGGGGGCAGTGGTGTACTAGCCTCTCATCCCGCTGTTAGATGTTGTTGCAGGTGTCACTGAAGCCTGGGGCACTCTGCCCTGGTCCACAAACCACTGGAGGGGCATCTTTGAGAATACAAGTCACAGCAAGAGGGACCATGGAGAGTGAGCTATACACAGACTGAATTTTCACAAGGCAACCAGCTCCTGTTAATGGGTTTGGTGAACAGGGCTTAGCTGACTGAATGAATGGAGAGAGACATGAAGGTTTTGCATTATATGTTCATTTGTAACCAACTGCTGCTTTAAGTAAAGCTTCTATCTCTTTTCCTGCCCTTAGGTGACATTGCCATTCCTTTTTCTTTCTTTTCTTCGTCTTTTGTCTGAGTTTAACGTTACCTGTCAAATGTCAGTAGCCGTGTTTCCATCAACATTTTTTTATGCGCATTTTGAAGTAGGCCTATCACATTAGAAAAGGTTGATGGAAACACAAAGTTTTTACACTCGCTTGACGTGGTTTTTGCCTTTGTCAAAAAAACGTTAATGCGCTAAATTGGAGATGCAATCAGTTTTGCTGAATAAATTCTTACATAGCAAACTTGTAACTCATGTCTGATCAGCTTTTTCCGCTGTCAGTGTCTTGCCGGATATTCCCAAAACGTGCAGAGACTTGGCTGGTAGCAACTTGCCTGCTTGAAACACATTCCTGAGGACCTCTCTCCATTTTCTAATATCAGTGGTCAGGTCCATGCAAATGGTTTTGTTTCTGGTTCAGAACCCATACGTCTTGTTTAATATTACAGCATTGTGTAACATCAACTACTGACCTAACTACGATTGCCGTAGCCTGGGGCGAGTTCACTCTCAAAACCGTTTTCAGCGGTTTGCAACGCTTTGCAACGTTCTATGTTCTCCTGTTTGGTGGGCGTGTCACAGGTGTCAGTTTGTAAACACAACAGCGTTAAGGCAGGAAAATGCAGTGCGCTTGCGTTCACAACAGGGTGTTTGAGGCACCAACATTTCCGTTGAAAAAAACGTTTTGGTATGTTTTGTCTTATTCACTCCAAACCAGCTGATGGAAACGCCCCTTTTTCGCAGTTACTTTTTCCCCATTTTTGCGATATTTCAAAAGTCTGCTTAACATTCGCATGACAATCAGATGGAAACATGGCTAGTGGCTTGTTAGTTTGTGGTTTTGCACATGGCTGCTCCCCTTATATGGGTTTATTGGGGCATTTCCAATTGCAATTTCTAATTGCAAATTAAATACTAATTTAGCTGTCAGCACACTACATGGGATATTCTTATTGTCCTCTTATTGCTTTGTGCAAGAACAAATATTAGCAAAAAATAATACATTTATGCAAATGGCTCATTGCCCTTGCAGAAGCTCCTGACAAAATATCACAGTTGTGATTCTTGGCTTCTTTCAGAGGAGACATCCTCATATTAACAAATGTTTAATGTGATTTTTGTTTTGAGGTGGGGTGGGGGGCACTCCTTTAAGTATATCAGGATTCTTCTGGCAGTAGCAAAGGACATAAAGTGTAATCCTCTAATGACAAGCCCGGCTTGGCTCACATATTACCGTGAGGAGGTTGTTGCTACAGCAGATCCTGTTAGTTTCAATTTGCTTACTGCTGCTGAGCCAGCAGACTGAACTGAATGATAAGGGACCACAATCAAGTCTAATCCTTCTATCTCCCTCTCTTTCTGTCTCTCTCCATCAAACTAACCACTACCAGTTGATCTGCCATCACCCCTGGCTGTGGGAAGAAGCCAGTAAATGTTCCTCTGGGTGTGATGTGATGTACATTTTATTGTCTTCCACATCGACTGATTCTCATTTCTTACTCAGATGCAAGCAGGGCGAACAAAAAAGCCTAGTACTTTAATTATTTTTCCATTCCGCTTCTGCTTTTTACCCTCTCCCCTGGCAGCACAGAGGGCTTGGAAAAGGCAGCCTTACTAAAGCCTTCCCTTGGTGTATTTGACATTATGTGGCAATGGAGCGATGGCAGCATAATCTGGACCCCCTACCATCTGCCTGGGATGTGATCCATTCTCATGCTTTGAAAAAAGATTGCACACAGAAATGTGACTACAATTTTAATGGTATAGTGTATGATTTATTTATATGTTTTTGGTCATATGCGGACTGGCACCATGAGATTTCTCATATTTTTTCGAGCATTGGCTCAACTGAATGGATATGCTTCGCTTTAATATAGCAGAATACTTTATGCCTCTTCGCTAAGTAAGGAAACATTTTATCTGAGTGATTCACCTTGAATAAAAACAAGTCGAGCTCAGTGCTAAAATACTTTTGAGAACATATTTTTCGTTTCTCCTTTGAAAAAGTTTTTTTTCCCTGTTTATTGTATTTCATTTGACTGCTGTCAGAGCTGTTTCATGTGCATCAGCATTTGAATTTCAACTCAAAGGGAGCACCTCTGTCTGAACCAGAAACTCCGCAGGAAGCTCTGCAGAGGAAGGCAAGCGACCCAGAAACAGACCTGGATGTGTGTGTCTGTAGCTATGCTTGTGCATGTGAGGAGTGGGTAACAAGGGACTTTCTGAGCTAAGACCATAAAAAAAGAAGAGACTTTCAACTGTATTCCCATGAAATGATAAGGTTACTTTTCATATGGATTATTTGGTAATGGATCACCATAACTGTATGCACGTTTTAAGTCTATATTCCATTGAAATAAACTGAAAGCATTGGAGAATACAAGAAAACACAGGAAAAGCACATGATACTGTATACACTGGAAACGGTTTGGCAATAAAATAAAGAATATGTGTTTTTTTGGGCTAATAATGATAAGACTTGTTTGGTCTTTTCTCTGCACAATAACTTTGTTCTTCTTCTGGCTTCTGGGTACAAATATGTCATAACATTCATTATATGTGCCTTGGTTAATACCACATAGCACAAATAGAGGAGTTTACCATGGTGGTGTTTCTGTAGTGACATGCTGCTGACTCTAAAGTCCCTAGTAGGACAAAGTGACAAACTACATGTGTAAATCAAGTAAAAAGTTGAATGAGACGACAAAAATAAAAGAATAAAAATGATATAATTTGGACCTTAAAAAGTCATAATGCGGACAATGCGAGAAAATATTGATATTAATCGTAACAGGTTTCAGGTGTTTGCTAGTGTGTGTGTGTGTGTGTGTGTGTGTGTATATGGGGGGAAAGTGTTAGGACTGCTGATGGAAGCAGTGTGACAGCTCTCAGGAAGAGCCTGAGGAGGGTCGGACCATCTCACAAAGGATTTTGCAGCAGATTGTTGTCTGCCTGGTTTGGGGGAGAGGTGATTCGTCCTGCCCTTGTTTCTGACCTGGTATCACCATTTTCCAGTATGGGAGGCAGCTGAAGGCCAGAATGAAATTCTGGAGTTCATCCTTGGAGCAGGAAACCGGTAGGCTTACTCAGACCAGTCTATGAGAATGCTTTCTCGACAGACCTCCGTTATTAAATCAGGATTGGTTGTGAGGTGTCCCTTATTAAGTGCTCTTAAGAGGTATTATCAGCTCTGAACTTGAAAACCATCTTCCCACTCCCAGTCCATTGTCCAGCCCAGTCCTAGTCCATCTTAACATCTATCTCCTTTCCTTCTATACAACTTCAGATTTGACATCTTTGTTGCATCACAGATTCTAGTTTTGTATTTTTGAGGTGCTTTAGTGAGGTTGTTTTAACTCCCCAATATTGTTCAAGGGAAACGTTTCATGGGAGACAGACAATAGCACTGACTGATGATCACATACACTCATTGTATTGAAAACGATGGCTGGATAAAATATTTATGATGCATTTGGAACAAATCCCATCATGTATTTGCCTCTGCAATTTCCTTTGAATGTGGAGCAGAGTGAAAAAGGCAAGAGCTCTGCGCTGCTCTCTCCAGAGATGCCTGTAGACAAATGCTGGCTATATCAAAACTTCAGTGAGGGAGGTGACAATGCCAGCTGCTGAACTGTGGGGGAGAGGAACAGAAGGTTGGAGGCTGACTGGTTTGGATTGTGGCTTAGGTTTGTTTTGCAAGGTTTCTCTACTGACACCTAATGGCTACAGTGATATAAAATATTCAAAATGTCTTCAAATAATAAGAGAATGAATATAGACATGACACATAAATCATATCCTCACAACACCTGGGACTCCATGAATAAATCCACTTTTACAGGGTCTTTGCCTCTGCCACATTCTTTTTTCACTTTCTCGCTATAAATAATAAGCATTCCCTTTTCACTTTTTTTGTCACACCTTGTTTCCTTTTATGCATGGCTTTAATTATGGAAAAAGAGGGTAGTGGTATTTTACCAGTTACTAGTTCTCATAATAAATGATAAAATCAGTAACTTATCCAAATCTATTTGTCCTACACTCTTAAAGGGGCTATATATAAGTTTTTCAATTAAATTAGTCAAATTTTCATTGCCTTATTGTCAATGGGCTCAAAACTTACTTAAAAATGAAGCACATGACTGTTTTCTCTCTTCCTTGCATCAGCCACTATTCTGCTTTTAATGTAAGGTCTCCGGGTCGGTGCAAAGTTATATCGCTTTCCAGATTACTTCACCAACTAGCGCGACCCATGTTACTATCCTATGTACCACCGTTGATTTAGCCTGCAAGAAAGGATGTAACTGTAAAAAACAAATGTGGAGCGATTTGTTTACTAATGTTAGCCTATAGTGATGCAGGAGCAGCCAGCAACAGTAGCTTGGACCTGCCACTGTTTGCTTTGTACGTTCAGTTTAGGTTTATTGTCGTTTTACCAAAACTCAGGTACACAGCTTCTCCACCTCTCAGTCGCTGTAACTTACGTGACCCACATGAGATAAAACCATAAAACACTGCAACAAAACGGTCACAACAACCACTATCACTAGTTACAGTAAAGTTACTTACTGCGGTCTAACTGTTATAAAGTGTGACACAATCTTATTATAACATTCAGTCCAGCTTCAGTCCAGCTCACTAACCGTTTCATTATGACCATACAGTCTATGATTATGACCCAATACATGTAGCTGTGCTGACATTGCGGAGATAGTAAAGATAGTTCCTGAAAAGCAGCAGGCGAGCTAACGCTGTAGCACGTCGGCTAAATGCAGTAAGTGTGACGTTATCATGTAACTAGCATGGATTAGTTCAACCAACAGTTGATAAAACTATTACTATAACATTGCAGTGGGAGTTTACCTGAGTTTCCAGCTCTGTCTTTTCTCCCTGTCTGCCTATAGCCGCTGTCACTCTGCCTTTTTTCGGGAGGATTGTGCCGATAACGTTACCGAGTCTGTGTTGATCTGCCTCTGAGTTGGGATTGTTGAAGTAACCGGAACATGTCTGAGTGAAAAGCCACAGCTTGCATGCAGGTGTTCCTGCATTTATTGTGGTATTTCTGTATTTAAGCGGTTGTGTTTCAGATTATGCTCGCTCATGAATTCAAGCGAGCATGCGTATGGTCACACACCTGGTTGCAATCTTAGAACCGCAACGCTAGTGGCCGCTGAAAACTGCATAATGCCCCTTTAAATCTGAGCCAGTCTTACTACATCTAGAATGTGAAATTAAATCCAGAGTTACATTAAAAATATACATTTGATGGTTATTGACTATTATCCATTATTATGTAAGGAATGTATACCTATAATCACACACTGAAAATACATTCTTATATTGCTGTAGTTCAATTGCATGTAATCTATTTCGTTTTAACCTTATACATCAACCATACTATAAGGCTGATAATACACAGAGCAACTTTTAGAGCAACCGTGCAGGGCAACGTTGTTGTCAATGGTAATGAGTAAAGATTACTACCGTTATTCCCTTCCCCCACTACTCCGCCACTTGTGCCGCACCGCCGCTATCCATTTAAAACATAGTCCGACTTGCCACTAGCAAGATTGCCCAGCAACATTGCCTAAAATGTTGGCCATGTGTATCATCAGCTTTAGTCTGTCTGGAACAGGAACTTTGCTCAAGGCCCAATACAGTCAAGAAATAGCACGTGGGGCCTGGCTTTTCAAGTCAGGTTAATTATTCAAGAATTCCCTCTCCTCACAACAGGCAAAGAACAGCAGGACAGCACCGCATGCTACAGCTTCTTCTTTATTCCCATGGAGAGTGTCAGAAGTTTAAAACCATGCTGTTTGAGTATAATTGAAATGCACACGTTGTCAGAAGTCTGGCGCCTTTAAGAAAGGCAGAAAGAAAATATAGGACAAACATAACCCCAGATACGTTCTCTCTAAAGAAAAGCAATCAGTAATATGATTCTAATCAGCGAAAAGACTAATCCGTCTTTGCTGTCTTGATTATGCATGCATTGTAAGTGTAAATTATGACTGTAGATTAAGTTGGTTCATCTGATTAAAGATTAAAAAACATGCCGGTACTCTATAATGAATATGTTGGACATGTAAGCCACAACACAACAAGTATAAGGTTCTCATAATTAGGTTTCTAAAAATCAATTGAAAGAAATTAAGATCCACATAAGGAGCAGAAATGTTTGTGAGACTTTTACAAAAATATTAAACATGTATCTATAAAAAATATGGCACACCTTAAACAGATAAAACAGGAGGTAGAGGAAAGCATTCACGGGACTCACATACTAAAATCTCCACAACCTTTCTGTCATCTGTCTATAAGGGCTCTTTTATTCCGCACTGCATGACAATTTCCCAAACCTAATCTTTTCTCATACATTTTAGTCAAAACTAAATACAGAATAATTATTTTAATAAAAGTAAGGGCTAAATTGTAGCTTAGACCTTAACCAAATGACCCCAGCTTTAGTCTTGATTTTCCACACACGTCCAGTTGAAAAAAGTGTCTCACCTAATCCCAAGTTCTTCCACTCAAACTCTGTTAGGTGGTGGACAAAGGATGCCACAGTTGTTGATGACTGCCATCTTCCGCTTCACCATTTCTCCTGTCCTAAGACTCACTCCAGTTTAGCGGTGCATTTGGTTGCATCACCTGGATTTATCCTCATGAAGAATCTTTAGGGAAGAGAAAATTTCTTTTACAACAACAAATATTTTCCATTCTTATGTAAAGTTAGTATTTACTGCAAAAAATTGTCATCTTTCTGTGGGTTTTGCCAAGAAACTGAGCCACTGCTACTAATGTAAGGTAAACTACATAACGTTAATTTTTACATCTTGAAGACAATGAGATATTTTAATTTGTTTTATATTCTATGGGGTCACACTACAATAAA
>JAPMOB010205633.1:0-11350 GCA_029875015.1 Lepomis gibbosus
TGTGTGTGTGTGTGTGTGTGTGTGTGTGTGTGTGTGTGTGTGTGTGTGTGTGTGTGTGTGTGTGTGTGTGTGTCCTGCATCATCAGCGAATGTGACAGAGTGCTTACTGCTGTAAGAAAGAGAGCGTCATTGGGAGACAGGATGCTGAACTGTACTGTCCAGGGATCACACTGAGCAATCAGACCACAATGCACTGCAGCGGCGATCAATTTAGAAGCGAGGGAGTGTGCGAGGGATACAGGGGGCGGGGGGAGGGTGGCGGCCTGGAGGTCCCATAACAGAAAGGTCATAGGTTTTATCCCTTGAGGAAGCAAGAGACTTCCATTAGAGACGGGACTCCTGCACTGTTTGAAGTCACTCTGCTCAGAGCTGTTTGGAGGATGTTTGGTGACTAAAAGCAAGTTTTAGTCAAACATGTTTAGACCACTTTACTTGAACTCTGGGACATACATCCAGTGGAAAATATTAAATAGCAGTGAAAACTGACATGGTTCAATCAAGATACAAACGTGTTAATTTTTCAAAGGAATCCAAGCAAAAATGCAGTTGTGAATATTCAGGTTTCCCTCATTTCCTCCAGATAAGTTTTGTCCAAAGTTATGGAGGATAAACACGGACTCATTTAGAAAATTAAGTAATACCTGCAGTAAATTAAAAGGTTAAGACATTAAATATCAAAATTACTTGTAATGAATGAAATTAATAAAATAAAATTGACTTTTGAAGTGATTACATTTTTTTGTTGGATTTATTTGCGTAGATTTATATCAGTAGAATATATTTGCTGGATTGGATTAAGTGTGACCTTGCTGTACTGTATTAAACCTTTAATATTGTATGTAAATGAAAGCATAGCCTGATTTAATTGCACTCTAAAAAACTAATCCACCAATTTGCTTATCAAGCAAAACCTCAAAGATATTGTTTTTTAAATTTATTTTCAGTGTATTTGACCATATTATTTATTCATTAACCTATCTATTTATTTACTCCACTATACGCCAGATTGGTCTTCCATACCCCTTTGTGATTTTACAAAGAAAACATCTGTAATGTATTATCTGTATGACAGAATGTGCATGAGAGGAGACTTGATGTCTGTTCAATACATTTATGGTTTGTAAAAGAGAATTACTCAAATTTCACTTTATTATAAAACAGTGGAGGCCATATTTGCATGTTACATTAATAAGCTGCTCTTATGTTACAGTATAATGCAGTCAGCATCACATACAGCGGCGTGACTACAAGAGATTATAGCTGAGAATGAGAGGATTTTTTCACACACACACACACACACAAACATGAGATTTTAAAACATTTTTGTATGGGATTATTTATTCATGGTCTTGGTCTTTCAAATTTGAGAGCATGAGTTTTTGATTTCACCTTTAGATTTTGTAAAACTACAGGCACTGCATGTAGATGGAGCAGCCGGCAGCTCCTTTAAACTTCGCTACACTTTTGTTTTTAATCTGGTTTTTCCTGCTTTATTGCCAAAACATGTGTTACCTATGTCAGAAATATAGTCATTGAAAAAAAGCTGCTTTTTTTGGATTAAGGAGCAGTGGACCTTAGACAATACATATAGGAGCCATGTTGACCCAGCTTAGATGTCAGGCTGTTACTAAAGTCCGGTCTGGAAAAAATGGGATTCTGCAGAGGTTGTAAAGAAAGCAACTGCCCCGCATGGGACGCAGGATGTAAAGCAAACACGCCAGCATCATTTCATTGGTCAAAAATACAGCTGGCCTTTTATTGAGGGATTTGTTGAGGGATTTTGACTGGGCTATTGCACAAACAGTCCTAGAGCAGAGTAGAAATCTGAGAGTAAATGTTTCACAAGCACACAGAAACAGCCTGAGCGTGAGGAGAATAGCTGAAGCTGGAGCACAGGAAATCTGTGCAAGAACAACATATCTGAGTGCAAGCAAATGGTTTGAGAAAAGCAAGTCTAAGCGCAGCAGGGTTTGTTTGAGTGCGAGGGCAGGGTTTAGAGGGAAGCATAACAACGCGAAATCAATAAGTCATGCACTCAAACTGAAAGACCACGCACTGGAATAAATATAGAAAAAATAATCCCATATTTTTGCCCACTTGCCACAATATTTGTACAGAAATTTGCTCACTTTTAAAAATGTTGTCTAAATTGTATCTCGGACAAGAGAGTGACCTTTAACTAAAGCACCTTATCGTGCGAGAATGAACAATTTGTTTTATATTCCTATATTCGTTCAGCTGCTTATAACATACACACTATCAAGTTCTCTAGGACCACTAGCTGCAGCACTAAGCACACAAGAACACACTGAATCACAGTAAAGGCTTCAGCATGTGTTTATGATTATCATGCAGCAGTAATTGTTATAGGAAGAAATACTACACATCAATTTTAGGTTCATTAAATATCTTATTTGCAGAGGTTTAACTCAGTACCTAATACCCTGTATTCATGAGGAAATGGTAGATCTCTTCACAATTTTGTTTTGGCAAGAAAACCTGAACTACAAATGTCCATCCATTAACCCTTTCACAATAAAAGCCTTTATAAAGCCTAGAAAAGCTTTCTTTAAAACACAAATGATACATTGATAATACTTAATTTGTTACCAGTCCATATCAGTATCTTATTGACTTCCCCGACTAGATAAGTTGTCTATCATCTTCTGACCAGCAGTTACAAAATATCCGCTTGTGTGTCGACACACTCATTAAAGTGCTATATACACACACACAGAATCTTATCTGTACATCTTCATAAAAACACACGAGTAGAGCTATAACGTCAGCAGACATTTCCCTGATTTTATATCTCTTCAATAACAGCAAAAAGGCATGGGCATTTACAGTGTTTGTACATAAATGTAAAAGCTTATGGACACACACACACACACACACCTGAACATGCACGCATTCACAGCAGACCTGGAAACATAAATTCCCAACAAAAATATCATAATAAAAAAGCATAAATAGCAATTGTTCAAGTAAATGGTGTGACTCATTCAACCCGCCGCTGTTTGCTAATATGACCATGCATGTGTATGACACAGGTAGTTATATTCACAGTACATTTAGTGAGGCACATATACTGTCCCTCCATTCATTAAAAAGCATCACTGTGTCTCGAGTCCTTGGAGCGGTGAGTCATCCATTACTGGCGTGTTGATCCAAAGGAGCTCTTCAACAGTCGATTGACGCTCAGTGTGTCCTCCTGCTGTCACTTCCTGAGAGACAGATTGAGACAGAGATGTGACTGCAAATCCTCTAATGAGTTGTTTAAGAAACAGTTCCGATTTTTTTCCACCCAGATTTAAGACGCAGTAAAAGTGTAAATATTTTCTGTATTAACAATGGAACAAATTTCAATGTGGCAAGGTTCATAGGTCACGAAGTACCCACAGGAAACCCACTCTGCTGTCTGCTGAACCCCTCAGCGATACGGAGGTTGTTTTTTAGCACATTATTTAGCTAATTGTTTCATAAATAAAAGTATGCATCTGCAATCAGAACAAAAATACAGTATCATACACATTCACACACCAATGGAACAGCCATTGGGAGCAATTTGCCCAAGGATACTTCGATACATGCAGATTGAGGGAGCCAGGGATCGAACCACCGAGGTCATGGGCTACAGCTGTATGATTACATGTGACAAATAAACTTGATTGATTGATAAATAAACATGTTTACAGACAATTAAAAGCGCATATAAGGAGAATAAAAGTGGTTTAGAAACTGACCCCTGAGGCACACCGTCCTTGTGTTGACGAAGTCCCACTTGTTCTAATCACTATTTCAAACAACCATCACACTTATGCACATGACAACAACTAAACTGACAAAGAAATATAAGACAATTCAGTTTAATTTAAGCGCAAAACTTCTCAGAGGAGCTCTGACAGCCTGTGGGCACTCAGACTGGGCGTCTTAACAATGACAAGTGCACCAGACAAACAGGCAGACGGGAAGGAGAGCAGATGGAGTGACATCGCCATCCCATATGTGGTTTTACTGTTAGGGAAACTCTGGAGGGTTTTGTAACTGTCGCTGCATCGTTATGTTTTTCAAACTCAGGAGCACATTAAAACAATATGCAATGAGGACTTTCCGGGCCATATACACTTGGGAGAGTAAACAGCTGCTACATACTGTACGGTACCAACTGGCATAGATTCTGTTTTGCAGACTTACTACTAAATAATATAACTTAGAGCCTATACAATGTTTTTTTTCTTTTTACCAGTTTAGTTTTTCTTACATGCTTCGATGTGGTCCATATGTGTCCAGCATGAGCGTGCTGGCCTCCTCCAGGTTCCAGCGGCAGCGCTGCAGAAGCTCCTCACACTCAGCTCTCGACCGCAGACCCAGACAAAACAACTGCTCCACCTACAATACAGACGGTGAGAGGAGCCATGTTAGGCAGGAAGGTAGGCGATTTTTTTTAATTTTGTGTTTCATGTATTTTTTATTTTCCTGAACCTGTTGTAGCTGATTTAATCCTATTTCAACACTAAGCATCTGGCGGTAGTGGTTCAAAAATGGAGCCCTGCAATAGTTCGGGTAGGCACAGAAGTAATTTTACGGTGACATGTTCCATTCATCCTCCAATCATGTATGCCCACGACCTATAGTATCTCTCACAATAGGTAATCCAAATAAACTTCCTCCAGCTGTCCATCTTACTTAGTAAAATCAGTGAAACACAAAAAACTGTCAAAAGAACAAGTACTCATTATGCCGTAAAATGGTTGCTGTCAGTGTTTTACTATTATACGTAATGTGTTTGGATGAATATTGTTATGGTTTCGGGTTTAGTGCTGTTTCCTTTTGTTTTCCACAGCACTGAGACTCCTACATTCATCCTCAGCACTATTTCTATCCTATCAGCACTATTTTATTTCTATAACTTGTTATTTACCCACCCATCTACTGTATCTAATGTTTTTATAATGTTTGCTTGTTGTGAGTAGCATAAAGGGAATTACAACTCCATCTCGTTACAACAACCCTTTGTTGTAAAATGATAAATAAATCTACCTTGTAGGTTTGTTAAACCCTTCCTCTTGTGTCTGTGTTCTCTATACTTGATTGTGTTTTTGTCTTGTGATTTAGTCATTCGTTTTGTGTTTCCTGTCTGTCTTTTGGATTATGGATTGGGGATTGCCTGCCTATTGGATTTGGATTTGTTTGTCTTTTGCTGGTACTGTAATTCAGTTTTTGACCTTGGTCTCCCACAACTCTGAGTAATCTTGTTCACCCTTTTGTTTTGTCATTTTCTTAATAAATACTACAAACTTCATCTGCTTCATCTGGTGTCTGCATTCTGGGTCTGATCCCCTGTATCCCTGTGTCCACGCTTGGCAAACCATGACAAATATTCCTGCTACATCAATGTGTTACATTTTAATGCTGCAGATGTTTTTAGTTTAATCTACAGTATTGCATTTTATTCAATAAGATCAATTTATCTGTAGCATCGCCGTTCTGTGAGCACCATGTATATCAAAAAAACAAAACTTTTCATGAAGAAAAACAGCCTGTTTTCAGCTTATGACGATGCATTATGTGGCTGATCCAAGGGGAGGTTTTACAGTAGTTTCAAGTAGGAGAATTCTCAAGTCATGAAGGAATGAGGGCATTGTAATCTGAAAAGTACAAGTGTAGTAGAGTAAAATGTACAATATTTGCCTCTTAGATGTAGTAGAGTAGAAGTATAGAATTGCTTTACATTTCTACTTAAGTACACTACTTATGTGTATTTGCATTCTACCACTATGTGCCTATGTGTGTCCTAACATTTAGTTGTTTGTACAGTTTGAATATTTCTTTTGTATTTGTCTTTATTGCTCAATAAATGTTGTGTATCTCTGTGTCAAGGCCGTTCAGATCTCCTCCAGTGCATCACATGAGCAGAGCCACACCGCCAAAATAAAATGCGTATCGCTGTAATGAAAGACTGTCGTGTCAAATTGCATACTTGCATACCTTCCCCCCATTCAATCTATTTTTTTAATCATCTACTGTTTTTGGTCGATGCTTTGCCATTGTGGAATGTGTCTGAACACCAGGAAATGAGATCCACATTATTTCCTGGGAATTCTTGGCTAAAGCTACTCCATCGTCTGGGGGTTCTGTGTTTAATATCAAACTTAATTTACGGTGACCAAAGTATTTCCCGGTGAAGGAAAAGCTTTACTTCTGTAAAATAACATTAAAATAGGATAAACTTTGTAGCCAATGTTATTTAACTTTTTTCTGTTTTAGTTTACCTGATGACGACGTCTTCTTGAGGACATGCAACAGACGGAGTTTAGCCTTCAAGGCTAAGAAAGTAATTTAAAAATGGAAAAAGTATAACAGACATGCACCTTCAAATGATTTATGGCCTGAGGGATGCTCCAGTTGTGACTCTGCAGAGCTGCCTGACACTCCTCCAGCGTGACGCCGTGTACCGCTCCTTGGACCTGTCAATCATACCATGGACTTACAATGAATGGAGGATGAAAGTGAAAACTAACATAACTGGACCTTTGGATTGTTTGTATTTTCAATAATGGTGACTCAATGGTAAAAGTAGAAAAGTTCCATAATCAGTATTCACAAGCAGGAATGACGACTGAAGGTGAGATCAAATGTAAAATAATTTCTTTATACGGGCTGTTTAAGAGACAGAAAGACGCCTGCTGGTGTGTTGTGATTTGCTTGTGATCTTTTGCACATCAGTATTCTTCACAGACAAACGTTGTCAAGATGACAGATATGCAGAAGTCACAACTTATTCAAATTAAGATAAATGTCACCCTGAATAGTCTCTTTATAAACAGAAACATATTCTCTATAAAAAAAACACATTTAATGACAGTTAAAACTTGCTCAGTCACTTTCACAGTGAATCTAATTTGCAGTTCATCATCACGTCCAAAAGATTCACAAATTATTTGACAGGAATATAAAGTTTACCCCCACCACCAATTACAGTTTCACAAACTGTGATGAAACTCGTGATAAAGTTAATAATTTGTCTTTATGTTAACCCTAAATTAACATTAAAACAAACATCCAGACAGACAGTGAAGGAACAAAAAAATTCAGTAAAATCTGCTCTTAAAAGATTTTTGTGGATTTAATTGAAAAGGCAAATCAGGAATGTTATTTCATATGTTATCAAAAGGTTAGTCTTTTGGCTGATTTGTCTACCTGTTGCATTTAAAGGATTACTTAGTACTGATTAATATAATAATATGTATATTTTCCGCATGTTTGTCAGCAAAAAACAAAAGGATAGACAATCTGATTAAATACAGAGGAAAAGAGGGGTTGAAATACCACATGTGCATTTGCTTTTCTGCTCTCCCCTACCTGTGTGATGCTCTGCTCCTGTTGCATGCTGGGAGCTGCAGTTCGCCCGTTGTTATTGTTGTTGTAGGAGGAGTTTGGTTTGGCTCCGCTGGGCTGCTGCATCATGGGTTTGACTGCCGCCATGTTGGCTGCTCCGTATCTGATTAGAAAACCACAGATACAAAATATGGTTTTCATTAATATAAAGTAATGTTGTAAAAGATTAAAACATCCTTGAATGAAAACGGCACTTTCATTTAAATACTGAATCAAAGATTTCACAACATGATAATAACGAGTTGACGTCAGTTCCCTTCACCTGGTTATTCCTGCATATCTCTTCACCTGCAGATCATTTTCCCCCCCGACTAGTCCTCAGAATAAATTCCAGCTCCTTTCAATTGCTCCCTGCCAGACTGTCGAGTGTCTTCAGCCTAGCTTTCCAGCATTATTCAGTTCTTGTTTCTCCCTGACCTGCACGTGTTTAAACCTGTTTGCCTGTTTTGGATTTAGCTGCCTACAATGGGCTGATTACCCGGTATTCTGTACACTGAACTTTGTTCATATATTGCCTGTCTCTGAGTCGTACTTCTAGGTTTACGTCGGCCAGTTTCTTCACACTTAATGTGAGATTGTTTTGTGGACTTTCAAGATCAAGAATGAGCTTTGAAACTAAAGTTTAAAAAAAATCTTGGTTAAAAAAAAGCTATACAAAGATTTGAAAAGGGTTTAAAAGAGCTGTTAATTAAGTGAATAAGAATCAGACTTAAGATGTCTATTATAATTTTACATTTCAATTCAAAAGCTGTGAAAGAAAAGACTTAAAATTTGCATCAGACTTGACTTTGGTCACAATTTGAGTTCAGTGTTTTACATTGTGGTTAAAAAAATAGGTTAAATCACTGTTTGTCATTTATTTACTCATTTTAGCATTCATATGTTGTATTTTTAATTTTGTTATTTATTTTATCATTGTTTGTTTTATTTATCTCTTATTATTGTGCAAATAACGCTGATGTGAATATTTTGTTTTACTGTGAGGATCACAGGAAGATGAGGAACTGCTGGAATCCTTGCTATGTATCGCCACCGCAGATGAAAGAGAGAAGACATACACACTGAAAATATCTTGAAGAGGTGACCTTGTGATGACTGTGCAACACAAACTAAACAAGTTGGCTTAAACTTCAGTCAGGCTGTCAGTCAAACGGCACTTTGTGTTGAGTGATGCCGCCCCTCTGGTGTTTTGAAACTGTGGTACTTTGTCACCTTCTTTTAGTCTTTCTTGTATTTTAGGAACAATTACAACAAGCAGGAAAATCTGCTTTACAGTATAACACGCAGAAAACTAGTAAGAATCTTGCCTACTGCTAACAAAACAAAGTCTTATCTTGACGTGGACTGAGTGACACTACTAATCATTGTCTCTGTCATATAGAAACAAGGAAAACTAACTACTGTTGAACTATTCATTGGTTGGTTAAAAACTTTACTGTCCATGTTATGGAAAACAATTTTTGTCTTCACTACATTGTATTTAAAACAATAGAGGATAAGATAAGGAAACATAATGGAAGGACAATTAAAAGTAAAGTAAAACAGAATAGGAACAGAGAAGCGTCAAAGTTGGCTGTGCTTTTAGCTGCTACTAAACAAGATTGTTGAAATATCAATAAATACATAATTATATTAAAGATTATAAAATTCCCTCTATTCTAATAATTAGAGAGTAAATGATAATTGATATCAGTAACACACCTTTCCAGAAAAGCTGGGCGGTCAGGCAGCGGGGCGGGAGCAGAGCTCTGGGGGCTGTCAATAAGTGAGGAAAGGCCACGCCCCTCACGATAGGCCAGAGGATCCAGTAACGAGCTGGATGAGTAGGAGGAACCACGAGCTGCGAGCCGTGAGGACTGTGATGTGACTGGAGGCAGGGAGGAGGTGGAAGAGTTGGAGGACAGAAGGGGACCCAGGAGTCCGGACGCCCGGCGTGGGGAGACGGAGAGGGGAGGAGGGGGCAGGGTCACGGGGGAGGAGGAGAGCGGCGGCACCAGCGGGAGGGGAGAGGAGGAGCGGGAACCCGGCTGAGAGAAGGCGTGGTCTCTGGGTGGGATCTGAGGAGGCGTGTCTTCCGGGTCACCCAGGGAGATGGAGCTGGAGCGCGACTGCGGGTGGTTGGTGCGGGTGGAGAGGTTGTGTCTAGAAGGACGCAGCGGGGGGACGGGGCTGCGAGGAGGCAACACCGGGCGGTCCTCAAAGCAGGAGGCGAAGGAGCAGGTGGAGGTGGAAGAAGGGGAGGGGGGAGGCAGACAGATCTGTCGGTGGGGGCCTAAAGGAGCCAGGGGCAAAGGGAGGGGGGAGGAGGGTAGGGAGCGGCCCGTTGCCATGGGAACCTGCAGCTTCACCATCACCTACACCCACAAAGAGAGACAGAAAAATCAGCATAGAACGGCGTATGTGTATGTGTTGATCATCTACGTGTTCACTTTCTCCACCTCTCTCTGCAGTTCTTGGAAGAGGTCAGCTGACTGCGACTCGCTCCTGCCTGCCATGGTGGCGCCCGGCGTTACCGCGGTCTCTTCAATCAATCCCTTGTTGATAGAACGCACCTCCTGGTCCTCTGATTGGTCCTCGAGCTCCGTGGTAACCTCATCGTAAGCTGGCTGAGGGAGGGGCCAGTCCAGGATGGACGGAGTGTCCTGAGGATGAAAAAGTGAGCTGAGGTGAAACTGCTGGCTTCTGTTTCAGAAGTTAAAAAATCACATTCAAAGTCTCACTGGCATTTACACACTGATAATTTAAAATCCTCGCACAGAGCCTTTCCGTCATGTGTGTATGTCATGTGGATCGCTTTGTATGTTTAGATAAGAAGGGTAGTTATTCTACTATTGTTTATTTAATAGTTCTCTTTTTCAGTTGCCTTTAACAAACGTCATTTCCCATAAAGCCTAGACTTTCATGGGAAAATGTCACAGTTCAACAAAACAGGTGAGTCCATGAGCAAGTCGAACAGTCGCGGTTAGTTCTGACAGGCAGGACGGAGAGGACTGAAGGCAATGAACGCTTTTAGACAGCAGAGAATACAAATGGACAAAAGTTACAATCCCGTAAGTAAGTTTTTATAGGAACTATATTTTTTTCTGTGCTCACAAAGTAACTGTTATTTAAAATATATAGACGTAGATGTATATTTCTATATATAATTAATCCCTGTTAAATAAAACAATAATTAAATTCACATTTGAATCACAGTGATAAGGTGAATTGTCCAACCTGAATGAACATGGTTTGCCTTGTTTTGTCTTTTCTGTAGAGTTTTACAAATTTTTCAGGGAAAGTTGTGCATCTTCTAACTTCTTAGAGATCAAGTGAATTAGCTTGCTAGCAAGGCGACCAAAAACTAGGCAAAAGAGCAGTTTCTTTCCATACGGCATCACTCTGATGAACAATTAAATCACTCATATAATATTCATTTAGCTGACACTTTTTTATCCAAAGCAACTTAAAAACGCTACACATGTCAGAGGTCGGACGCCTCTGGAGCAAAGAGGGGTTAAGTGTCTCGCTCAGGGACACATTGGTGTCTCACAGTGGATTTGAACACGGGTCTCTCACATCAAAGGCATGTATCTTAACCACTGCACCATGCCACGTCACAAAACAATCCCTGTAAAGTAACTCTATAACACTAAAACATCCACAGCAAGTTTATTATATATTTTATAGTTTATAAACATGCACATAACATCATCACCACTGCAAATACAAATCTAAGCTCGTCGATCAGGACTCGGATATGAATGTGTATATATATATATATATGTATATATAGATGTGCTTTGCAAACACTGTGGCACTTTTATTTTTGTATTTGTTTACATGCCTGCCAGGTATTTTAATTTGAGGAGCTATTTGTTTTTATCTTAAGACTTTTTTTATATTTACTGTTGCACTAAAGTCCAAAAGTGAAGAATTTATGTTATTTATTACTTGATTGTTCAAGCTA
>JAPMOB010205634.1:0-24802 GCA_029875015.1 Lepomis gibbosus
CCCGCCCCCACCACCAGCCCTCCACCTCAGCAGGGGCCTCTCCACAACTGCCCTCCTCAGAGGCCCCCTCCTGCCTTACCACAATGATAACTCTCTCCATCATGGAGAGGGAAGCTAACTGGCTGTTCAAGAGGCAGTGCACCCACAAAGCAGCTGGGCCAAACTCTGTCTGTGTTTCGTCCTTGAAGCACTGTGCTGATCAGCTGTTCACAGACATCTGAGCATCTTTTCATTTACTATCTTGCACATTGCAGATATTCTGTATACTTCATACTTTCTGCACATGGTCAATATTTTGCACATCCCTGCACAAAACTGAGTTTTGTTTTAACATTTATTTTGTCTAATTTCTGTTTATGCTTGACTTGCAGTACTTTTGTTGTCTGTCTTTATATTTTCTGTTTGTTGTTATGCACTATTTCTTGTATGTGAAATCCTACTTCGCAAAACTTGATTCTGATTCTGAAGATTTTGGTGACTAGAGGATTAGGGACCTGGAGGAAATGACTACCTGCAAGTTTTAAATTTTTTTTAATTTCAGTTTACTGCAAAGGTCATTGTGCTAGAGTAAGGACTAGGTGCAGGGTGATTTAAATGTATAATAAACACACACACAGACACATTTTGTACAGTCAGCTTTTTAAAGTACTTCTACGTAGATGGAATTGCTGAACATTTCCGAGAGATATTTTTGCACACTGCATTTTAAGCACTGCATATCACTTTTCTGCAAGCGTCAGCATCCCACTCTTAATTGAACCGTGTTGTCATGGCAATATGCAAAGCACAACGAGTCTCCGTGGTTCTTGTACATAGCCCTATAATAACTCCTCTAAACCACAACCTCGCCACAACAATGAGCCACAAGAGAAACCGTTTGAACAGGAGAGAGTACATAGATGTTGTGTGCATCAAGGCTGACACTAAACCCTCTCCATGCACACATCTCATTTAACCATTAGCTCTGGACCAGTGATCATCAGTACTGTGTTTGGCTACACCTCCAAAGTTCAGCTGTCTGACATAATAATTGATGATCCATATAGCACCAAATTATAGTTTCCAAAACAACAATAATTTGTCACCCTGAAATTCCATGTGCTGCAGGTGTCTTGTATCACTGTTAAGGTTGAGGGTGACTTTATGCATAAAAACAGTAAACGTGCTGGCTGCTGGATTGTGTTGTGCTGCTGTTATAGGACTTTGACTTTCTGTCAGCAAGTGGGCAGAACTGATGGAATAGGAGCAATTATTGCACTTGAAAGCATCAGGATGGATCAGTGAGTTTGCGAAAAATAAACCCTATATAAACAGAAAGTATGTTGAGATATAAAAAAGCTCAAAGGTCTAGTGGCAAATTAAGGGCAATTTTCTTCTTTCTCTTTTATAACAAACAAAGTCATCAAGCACCTAACAACAGGCTTTTTTAACTGACTGGGAAGAAAGGTGCTCTGCTGTGCCCACCAGGGCTGGTACTTGATGGATAATCAGTAATAGTGCTGTAATTAAATAGAGCAAATATGTTTGAGATATTTTTTGACTCTGTGAGTGCAGAAATTACAAGCCAGACACAGTTCCTGCGAGCCAAGTGTGGAGGAGGATCAGCCTTAAACAGGGACAGTAATATAATTTAATGACATCATGTAATTAACCCCAGCCTTGCTTAAGTCCTTTTTGTCACAGCGTTTCAAAATTACAGGGGCTATAATAAGTTTGGGCCATTATGGCTGAGGCTGCAATCACATTTGAAGAGGTTGCTAGCTTATTGTGAGCAGCCCTAACCCTAGACTGTGAGCAAAGGCATGACAAAAAAAGGGAATAAAAAGAAAAGAAAGAAATATGGAGGATAAAATCGTTTCATTTGAGGCTGCGGGCCGCGGCGTAAAACTGTCTGTGGTGGTCTAGCCAGACTACCTGGCCTGGAATGGGTGGAGTGATCGCGTTGGCGTGCTGGGAAAGAGGGGAGCCCGAACCAGCGGGGAGGCTGATAGCTCAGCTCACAGATGATTTGTTTCCTTTGCCTGTAGAGCACACTCTGGAGAGAGAAGAGCAGGAGCAGGAGAAGTGGATTAATTTGTCAAAAGTGAAGCTGCCAGGAGTGGTGTTAGGGCACCATGTTGCTCTAAAGCAGCATTGTTTGTTGAGCTTTATAATAACCGTTGCATTTCACACAACGTCTGCCATTTGTTTTTCCCCCTTTTTTGGCTTGATTATCATGACATTAAAGTCAATTTAAAGGTCTGGCAAAACAGCCAGTTGTCATAGTGACAGTCAAGCAGGAACAGAGCGTGACAGAGTAAGGCGCGTTGTGTTTAGATGCTGTTGTCTGAGTCGTGATCCTTCTCCCAATCCCTTCTCATTTCAGGAAGGGTGAAATGTACCCATACCTCCTTTGTCAAACCTCAGCAGCAGCTCTGACAAAATGTTTCTCTTTTTCAGCCATCGGAAATGTTCACACCGCTGATATTTTAGAGCCTTAAATCCTTCTTGGAATTACGGGATAATAACACTGGCGTCGCTCGGGAATGAGGTGTTTCTCATATTGTATGAGTAGAAAAAAAGGTGGAATAGTGCACATATATCTGTGCTGATTAGTGCATATCATAAGATTTTTGTAGAAATAGAACTTGTGACGCACTTTTGATCAGGGCTATGCAGTTTATCCTCATTCACAGGGGAGGGAAGAATAACAGCCCTGTTCCTCAACTATATTACTTTTTTCTGTAGATGGTGTGTCATCAACACTGGATTACAGGCTGAGGCATGGACTGTTGTATGCTCAGATCTTGCCAGACAGTCACTCACTCACCTTTTGTAATTGGGTCTCCAGGTTGACACACAAGAAACAGAAAAAAAAATGCATCTAATAATACACAACCACTGTGGACCATGCACGTAAATGAACCATGCACGTCTGACCCCATTGGGTTGTTTGTGCAGATTACTGGCCAATCATAATCTGTGTGAAACATCCTGCTGAGATATTTCCTGCCCAGCTACAGTGAGAGGAATCGATTTTTCAGCTATCTCAGACACCAGCAGTGAACATAGGGTTGTGGTACAAACACCTCAGAGTCATAGTGCACGCTTTTTTTTTCTAGACTTGCCAGTTTTTATTGATGCTTAACAATCGTAGCCCATTGCAGCAGGGGACAGAGATACCAATCTGTCGACTGACAGCAACCTCAAAAAAACAGAATGCAACGCAGTCAATGCAGAGAAAAGGCTTTACGGATGAGGATTAACCGAGGAATTAATATAACAGAATTATCAGAACACCTATGTCCATACAAAAAACTAAAACCACAGACATGGTTGCAGCTTAAGTTGTAATGCGACTTATCTTTCTAATTAAATCCTGTCAAAAAAGAGTCTGTAGATTTTAAATGCTTAGCAGTTGGTCCTTGCACTAAAGAGGCTTTATAGGTGCTTCACCAGTTAAAAGCCTAACATGTTGGAGAAATTATTTTACAGTGTAACTTAACAATATGATGTTGCTTTGTCAAGCCTTCGGTCATTTCCTACTTTGGTCCTGACTGTTAAACAGTCCTATTACTGAAACTACTGAATTCAAGACAAAAGTCTCCAGATGAGGGAGCTTGAGGCTCAGCTAGTAGCCCACCAGCCTTCAGCAACTATCAGTTTTCCCACTCCAATTAGAGCGCTTCATGTGTTGTGACCAGCCCAGCAGGCTTGTTCCTGTCGCTTCTGTTCCTCAGTGTGAGATCTGTCCGGAGAGGCAGTCACATCTGAATCATAACCGCATTTCCCAAGTCTATTTTGACCACTAAAGTTAAACTGGGATACCGGTTGGTTGGTGGAAGAGTTGCATTTTCCTCAAGTGAAGATGACATGAAGTTACACTATTAATATTTTGGTGTTTTGGATCATTGGAGAAAACTGTGTTGTGTTAGTGGTGATTTTTCACTAAGCCATGAATCTGTAAATTCCTTATACTTTATTTTGAAATATCTGAACGTTTATTAGAAACTATGTGAAATTGCTTTTCCTTTATTTGAGTTTAGGGCTGAATGATTTTTTTTTTAAAACATCTAATTGGACTGATGATGATTGCAATTGCAATAGAATTTGCAATATTGGAGGGACTGATCAATTTTACATCATTATTGTTAATAATAATGTGTGATTTTTGCAAGATTTTTTCATTAGTCTCTAGAATATGATGTGTAAGCACATCTCTGCAGCACATCAATAGTTAATTTAAAATTGTATTTTGACACATTTTTCTCCTTTAACAAATATTGCACCGTATCGCAGTTTGATAAGATTTTGATTAATTGTTCAGCCCTATTTGAGTTATCACATATTTAAGGAAGTATGCCTCACAGTAGGAATGTTGTATTTCAGTTTTTTATGAAAAAATCTGTTGAATACTGAATTCTAAGCCACACAATGTGAGCTTAAAAATGTTTTAATTATTGCACTACTTAAATTTTATTGATTGTTATCTGAGTGCCAAATGGCATTGGCCGTCAATAGGTTAATTTAATAACATTCTTACAGTTATAAATAACAAATGAATTTCACTTAGATATTTGATTGTGCTCTTGACATTTGATGAACACCATTAGCCTACAGTATTAAACTGGCCTTTTGAAGGTAAAGCTACAGCTACGTTTTATCTTGAAAAGGTAAGATGATCCAATCAATCTCTGAAGTGTAGACAGGATGAAACACAGAGGGCACAGCCATCAAAGAAATAGAGATAGAAAGAGAAACTAGGATTCCTTTGAAAGTTTCAAATCAGCCAAACCCTGAAAGGTGTTCAAATGGGTGCACTCTTCTTCCCCTTGCACTACTCAAACATATGGAGTACTTTGGCACATTGGACCCCATCCAGTAACCTAGTGCTGAATGGAGATCAGAGGGCTGAGTGCTGCTAAACCAGCATCCACCATATCTCCAGTGTTGGGGTAGTTACTCAAAAAAGGTAGTGGATTACACATTACTAGTTACTTTTTAGTAATGCCTGATTTTACTAGATTACTCACTGTTGAAAGTAACTAGTTACAGTACTAGTTACATTACTTTTGGATTACTGCGTAACATCACCTGTGATGCACAATAACAATATAAAGTTACACTATATATATGCCATTATAATGAGAACATACACATGATCAAAAAAATAAGACACTGGCCCTCATCAAAATATCAGATGACGCTGAGACTTCAAAGGAAAAACAGTGAGAGGGAAGAATTTAGAAATTTGCATGGCGCTGTGGAGAGCCCCCAGCTGCAGCAGTAGTGCATGGATCATGTGTAATATTCATCCAGTGAGAGGGAACGATTACGAACCGTTCATAGCGTGTTGGTCACGACACAACCTGTACCAGAGAGAGATGCAGCGGTGGAGCGTACAGGGCCAGGAGATTGCGGAGCGACTGGCCTGCAAACTCTGCGTCCTCATGAACTGGCGTGCGCCCCCGATGCCATCGTCCATCCTGATCTTTCAATGTAGACATCGTCCAACCCTTGTACACTGTGTACACTGAATACCTATTGTACTTGCGTAGTGCTTAAATTTTGACAAGGTATTGTTGGTAAATTGTAATTGGACGAATCATCATTTGACCACAATTGTCCCTAACCCTATCATACCAAAATATCTGCCAGTTTGTTTGGTCACTGGACTTCAGATCAGTTCAGACAGTGACACGCAAAACAAAACACTCCTGCTGCTATCACAACATCTGCATGTCTTGATGAACTATAAAGTAAGCTGTATGTCCATGGGCAAGCCATTAAACGTTACCTGAGTAACACACATCACTGCTGGCACTGCTGGACAGTATTCTGTGACTCGTCTATTATTTTTAATGCACAGTTCTTCTCCTCAACATCGGCTTGTGTGTAAAAAATGGACTGTGGTGAATTTAGTTTCAAGTTGGTTATCAGTTTTATGTTGGACATTCGATAGATGTCTGATTCAAACGTCCCTCAACAAAATTTTACGGTAAAGTGTGGAATTTGCGACACAATAGAAACGATAGAGCGTGCAAACGATAAGACATTTTTATACCGTTAACGATAGATATCGTCAGCCCTAGTGCACTGCATTTTTCCATACTTGTCAGTGTGAATGCATTTATATGCTCAAAATAAGAAGTGTCAGTATAGGAGCAAATTGGAACACAGCACTACTTAGTCTTAGCATAAAAACTTAATATCAGACTATTATTTTTTTCTAAAATAAACCTGTTGTTTGCCTTTGAAACAGTATGGTCTCACTTTTAACGTAACAAAGGAAAACGCTTTTAAGGCGAGGACTGATGTGTTAGGAAAACATAACGCTACCTTGGGTAATGTTGTCCAGTTGCTGGACTTCGCCAAATGCATGACTAGGACAGCTAATGCTAGCTTAAATTTACAGAAATTGTCAGTTAATCTCTCCTTTACATCAGTACATTTGGTGTTTTCTATAGACAGTACATGTTTTCACAGAGACAGCATCTAGTGGCCATTAGAAGAACTGCAACTTAAAAAACAATTTAATGTAGGCGCAGATGTAAGAAAAACTGATTAAAAAAAACTGAAGAAAGACCCATTTTTTGTAATCCGGGTGTCATTATATTCTGTACTGCAGGGAAATATGGCACTATTGCCAAACCCAAAATTTACCAGGTGAAGACCGACAATGGCAGGAGGGTCTCAGAAAAAACAAAAATAATTGGATGTGTGAACTGTTTTCCTGATCTCCTTTACATGTCCCAGTGTCAGGAGAGTGCTTCACTTTCTCCAGCACTAACCTAAATGGAAGCGCTGCTCAACAAGAGCTATATTTAATAAGCCACCAGTAGCGAGTAGGTGTGAAGTCATGCTGGCTGCTGCTACCCAAGGACGGCATCTGCTCTGGTGTACAAGGAAAAATTGCCCACATATTTTGTTCGCTTCAATTTTCTCTGAACACCCTATGTGTCAATAATGAAGATACAGTCAAGTGTTGTAATTTTTCTTGCTAGAAGCTAATAGGATTTTTCTTTAAAGGTATACTGTACTGTATCTGTGTGTCTAAAGTGTTATTCGTGGCTCTACTTTTGTGTTAGAACACAGTGTTGCACCTGCAAACTAATATTTTTCCAGGGCATGAGTAGAACGAGAGGCGTGGTAAAGGGTGTGGAGATGCCAATCCAGTGCCGCACTAGTGCCCATGTCCTCATAGCCAGTTGACAGCTCAGCACACTCTATAATATTTTGGTCACTTTATTTAGTGAATGCATACCCACGTAAACCTGTCTGAAATCGCACAAACCCTTTCATTTATGTTGTGATCAATGACTGAGTGATTTGTGCCAGCTCTGTATTCCACGACAGTTAGCAGATAGCCTTTACCATTTTTTCTATTCCTTCAGTCTGGTATAATGTTGTGCAACAAGTACCAGACTATTGCAAAATAACCAAAGAATCCACCCTGTATCCAAGAGCGCCACACCTGCACCAGGCAAGCCTGGCCACGGAAACTCCAAGAATGTGCTTGGCATGCCCCTGAAGCACGGGGCAGGGTGCAGTCCTTGCAGAGTTAAAAAAAATAGGGCCCTCATCTCATCCACTGCTTTATATAATATCTGTCCTCCTAACAGGGTTAGAAACGGGGTGTTTGGGGCAAATATTGCCTTTAAAGTACCTAAATAATGATTACTGTTCAGAAAACAGCTTCATTATGTCAAGGTACAAAGTATTGATTTTCAAATTTCCCCAAACATCCATTACTTGCGGATTTAGTCGTATGAGTTGTCAGCATCTACAGATATCAGCCCGACCACCGGAGGCTTAGCTCCTGGAATGTGGATTTGTTTTTAGCATTGCTAATTTTCTACATTTAGAGAAAGGTTGAAGAGTGAGAGAAAACACAGCTGTGTCTGCGCGTGTGGGTGTGCGTAGACAAACTCCAATGAAGGCTGAACACCGAGTGCTTTAATGATGGAAAAAAATGTTGATGTGCCAGATTGTGTGAATGCAGTGATAATGTAAGCTCTATCAATGCACAAAAATCCGAGTGCAGTCTGTTTTCTTTCTCTGCCTGCCTCTTTGTCTGTGTCCATGATATCAGATGCCACAGACCGGGGCCTCTAATAATCTGTTCAAGAGTGAATTAGTTGGGGTAAAAATTTGGGGACTTTTAGTCCAACTTGCACACTAAAAATTCAGAAAAAGAGATGAACACACATTTTTTTTGTAAATACTTGCACAAAATATCACTGGTCATAATGAATAATACTTTAACAGAAGCAATATGTAGAATTCAAATTAAGGTAGTTTAAGCGGAATAGCTTTCCTGCTCCTGTTTAGTTTTCTTTTTCTTTCCTTTACATTCTTCCCTATTCATGTATTGTAAATGTATTAGATTGATGTTAATTGCTACTGGAGATATTATAGATTTTACATAAATAAAAAATTACATGTTTAATGGGAGATGTTGTTTAAATTGCCATCCTAGTCATCCAGAAACATCTGAGTGTCTGCTCCTCTTCTGAACATACGTGTGATTACGTGTGATTAATCATCTCAGCACTTGGGAGCTGCTCTTAAACGTTCCTCCCACACTTGGCTGTTAATAGGAATAAGTTGCTTGAAAAATATATCTTATTGCTCACACTCAGTAAAACTTTTGTACTCTGAAGTGTAATTCTTTTAAATGTGATAAATACCTAACATTCAAAAACTCAAATTATCAGGACTGTGTGGGTGTGGTTTGATGAGATTTGAGTAGAGCTGGAGAAAAAGTCATATTGCGATTGTGGAGACTATTGCGATTTGCGATTGTGATTCGATTATAATGGAACAAATGGTACTATGAGTTTACTTGCTTAATCATCAAGGAATATGTGAAATAATGACATTTTGACATTTTCTCAACTTGAACAAAGTTAAACAATAAACAGTATTTATAACAATAACAAGATAAAAAGTAAAACAGAACAAGGGGAGCGCGTTGCTCTATGGAGGAGCTGTAATTTGTTAATGCTTTCGTCGATTAACGAAAAGTGATTGACAAGCACGTCGGCTCTGTGAAAAGATGAATATGTTGAACAACTAAATGCACCAATACAGCTAACGTTAAATGGCCAGCGAGCCAAACCCAAACCTCCCTTATCTTCTCCCTATTTTCTTCTGTCAGCTGCTGCCGACTTATGTCTGTCACTGTCACAGAGTGACCGGAGTACCGGCATTTCTCTCGGTGCTCCAGCGGCACGTCCGACTATGTTTTGAACGGTTAGGGGCGGGGCGGGGCGGGGAGGGGGGTTACGGTAGGTTGTTGTTTTAAAAGTTACTGGCACACTGCTCATAAAGCATTTTTCTGGCCGTAAGCTTATGTGTTTTTAGGGGCACATGCGAGAGTCTGGTGAAACAGAGATAATGAGCAGCATGCAGCGAACACAGAGAAGAGAGTCTCACATACTATTACTGTTTTCTTAAATCACACACTTTTTGCGGTTATGTAATCGCACATGATGACATCGCAATTGCGATTGTGCAGCCCTAGATTTGATTGACCAGTGGCCAACCAACCCACCAGATGTTATCAGATTTTGATTCAAATGTTGCTAAATGCTGATTGATGCACTGAACATTAACATTTTCCAGCTGGTGTTTACATTTATTCATTTTAGCTGACACTAAAATCTAAAGCAACTTCCAGTTACGAGGGGTGAAGTGTCTTGCTCTGGGAACTGTGGTGGATGGGTCATAGTGGGGGATTGAACCCAGGTCTCTCACGCCAAAGGCAGACATCTTATCCCTTGCACCATCACCACCCTTTTGTGAAAAGACCAGTGAAAAGAGCACAGAGAAAACAAAAAAAGACTGAATAGGATTACCAAAACTAACTTTGACAGCTGTCTGTGTGTTAATTAAGGACCCCAGTCGTTTAATGAAAGGTTTCCAGGGCCTTTCTGGAGCCTCTGGAGGTCTCTTAATCTTTTTTTCAGTTGGACAATTACTTTGGATTTATTATTGAGCTCTTTGATGATATGAATTAGTGTGTATGTAATTGCGCAATCTGAGTCCTGTATTGACCCTGTTAATTGAATCTGAATCTCTTCATATAAAACTAATTTACATAATTTGTTATATAATTGAATTAAAACTGAAAAAAATGGAAAATTTGAAAAGCGTGGCACTTTGCTGACCTTTATGTGATTTGCATTGTTAAGTGCTCGCTCACCACACTTGTCTACTACATCCCCCCAGCTCACAGTACTGTGTCACAGTTGCACTTCTCGGTATGCTTATCTAATGGAGGAGCAGCGTGCCCACAGTTTTTGAATGTCTGTGTTGATTCAACTTGTTGGTAAACCCACTCAGAAGTGGGATATAAGTGTGCATAGTCATCAGGGAGGAGGAGGGGATCAATTTGAGGATTTATAAAATTGGAGAATTAGCAAATGCAGATATTTAGTTCACTTGGAACCATTGAATCGCAGCAAGTAACAGAATCCAACTTGTTATCAATCTTATCAGCTGTAGAAAGAAATGAACATGACATAGCGATTTGTTCGTTTAATTGCCAAACTGACAGGGGAGATTAAGTTGTGGGACGTGCAGGTATAACAATGTCGCCTGAATCAGAGCTCAATCAAAACCTCAATATACAGTATCTGTAAACTCTAATCATTTAATCTTGATCAACACAAGGAGCTAGTAACACATTATCAACAACAGCTGTCGTCTGATCAAATGACCATTTCCATCGCTTATTTCCATTCTGTGCACATGCTTACAGTAGCCTGTTAACCTCGAGGGCTGTTATTTTTCTTACTACCTCCACTGATTGCTTATCACTTCCTGCCTAATTTTGACACTGTGAGACGCACTTAACATGCGCAATCCATTTTCATTTAGAAACAAAACTGAAATGCTGTTACACTATACAGATTATCTGCATTTGCATGACTTTTCCTAGCACCTTCTTTTGAATGTTAAATGAATGGGTCTGAGCGTAATTCTGCTGTAATTATAAAGCCCAAGAGCCTGAATAGGTTTAACTATTTGTCTGCCCTTCTCTCTCTCTCTGTCTCTCTCTCTCTCTCTTTCAGCTGTTCTCTGTCTTTGCTCTGTTGCCATGGCACCTCAGCATCTCACCTCACCTCTTCAATCTGTTTTTGTGTTCCTATTAAAGGCTTTGTCACCTGAACCCAGAACGGTGCAGACAGCAGCAGCAGCAGCAGCAGATCCTGAATCACAAGATGAAGTCTTTGGTAAGGGGTCAAACCACATCTGGAATTTGAATTTCCATGCATATTGATATTACTCTAAATTACCTGTGTTGTTCAAGCTTTCCTATTATAAACCAACTGACACAAACAAAGTGATATATACAGCTCTTAATGCCATCAATCTTCTACTGCCAGAGTGCGACTGCTATTTCCTCAGCTATCAGTGTGCAGTTCTGTTCTCCTGTGAAAGCCTGTTTGGCTTATGGGACTTATATGTCCAGTTGCTGATCATCATGTGATGGCTTAATGCAGAGGAGCATTGGTGCACAGTGAAAATAAATATGCAGCTGCACAAATGTTAATTATTAATGGTCAAGTATAACTAGGATTATGATTTTTGATCATTTAAAAAAAGCCCCTTGTTGAACTGGACATCATAATTAATCAGCTGTAGGTTTTCTGTCCAGTTAAGTTTTTCATTGAATGAAACAAAGATTTTGTGGTAGTGTTCTTGCTGAGGCATAAGTCATAAAGCGTTGTGGAAAGCACTGAAATGTGCTACCATGAAATGACAGCCTTAATTCCAATAGTAGTTTCTTTAACTCAGCCATCTCGACCCAGTATCTTTTGCTCCTAGGCTGCTAATCCTACGGATTTGTTTGGAGTGAGCAGCCTTGCTGCAGTTATCAGTTGCCACTGATGAATGAAACTTTTGTGGAAGCCAACCATCCCTCATAATGAGGAAATCTCAGAAGTCAGTCTTCCATTCACCACAAAAAGTTTATTTTCTCACAGAAAACTTTTCCCTTAGTCCCTTAGTTTCCCTTAGGTGTAATACTGCAGCTCAGCAGATGAGGGCAGAGTGTGGTGCACAACAAGTTATGCTATTGATACGCTGGTTGATTAAAAAAACGCATTGTGTGGTATTCAATCACACTAAACACTGTAGCAACACGTCCACAGACAGCTGTTGGACAGCACTTTGTGTACGAACATTTACATGAGTCACAAGTACACAGAAGTGCTAATAAACAGTATAAACTACAGCTTTTACTAACTGTTGATACCCCGAAAGCCATCGTGGATCACAAAGTCAGGGTAGTGCAGTTGTCCCGACTTTCCGAGTTGGAAATCTGACTTCAGGGGGCGTTCCAGTTGAAAGTTCCAACGCACCATTAGTGATGCACCGATCAGTTGTCCGGTGACTGGAATCAGGCCGGTTTTCAGCTTAATCGATCATGACCAGTGTCCGGGCCCATTCATTCTTGCATACCAGATTCTGTCAAATTTACACACGTGCTGCGATGGTTCATGTCGTGCACACAGCGGCGCATACACAACTAGCATCACAACCACAACCACACGTGCCGTTGGTGTGGAAGTTCTTCACTGTCACTGAAGAAGTTTCTTCTGCTGTCAAATTTATTTTATGTATAGTTAAAGAAAGAAAATCAGAATCAGACAAGATAATTGTAATGGGTGCATCTCTGCTACAAATAGGGCATGTACTAAGTTGATTGATTTCAATCATAGATGCTTTTACAGATTAGGATAACAGGAATTACCCTATGACCAAGTTTTCTGAATTCTTAATATAAAATAAAATAATACAACAGGAAAGCTTAGCTAAAATTACACGTTTACACGCGACCCTTCCCATGGAGTCGGCATCCCCAATGTCTCCTTTCTGTCAGCGTGAATGAAACCATTTGTGCCTCTGAGGCTTCCGGTCGGCTCTTGTCAACTTTCATGATAGGGGATGAGTAAAGATGCAGCCTCAGGCACCTCCTAGGGTGAAGGAAATTATTTTCCCCCCTCGCATGCAATATGTGCTGTGGCCACACACCTGGAGCCAAACAGCCCTGACTCACTTACTGTTGGCTTCTTGTAGCTGCCTGTTGAAAAAGGAATTGCTCAGAGTAATGAGGAGTGGTCGAAGTTTGGGAGAGGGACAGTTGGTTGTTCATTCTGCAAGAGAATAAAACCCTGAAGATGTTGCCCACATTTGTCTAGGAAAAACACTGAACGTTGAGGGGAGGGAGAATGGAGGACAACGCAGCTTGTTTTCATCCCGCTGTGTCATTCTCGATTATTTCAGGGTGAGCTCAGGTGAAATGCTTGAAGATTTGGTCATGTGTAAGCAGCTACAGCACAAGAGATAAGAGTTAGCTGCTTCTTTCAGTTTGTGTTTATTAAATGCCTTTGAACCTGATATGATGATCTATTTAGCTTCATTATATTCTGATTGTGAAAAGAGATTTTGAAGTATAAATGTTTTATTAAATTCCATATATAGGCAAGTCCTGCCACTCTGCAGCCATCTTGGTAACGCCTCCGAGTAGTTATTTGAACAAAATCAGGGTCCTATCTAAATGAATTGGGAGAGAAACTGCATTTCCGTGGTCACTGGACATAACAACAGCATGTGTAAAATGACCAGTAAAAATTGATCAAACCGCAGAAAAGGTTTGATGAATTTTCCTCAAAATTTAGTTTAAGAGGTGTGTTTCCACACAAGTTATACTTCTAGGTTATAGCATGCATGAGCAAGGTTCCACGACACTGATGTTTATGGCTCTATCCGGTGTCACAGATTGAGCAATTCTAGTTCAGTTTAGTTTAACTTTTAAGCATATCATTATTCCATACTACACCAGTACAGGCCTGGATCTTAATTTCTGAATGTAAATCGTGATGGAAATATTGTTCCGAAAAAACACAATTTGATATATTTCTCCAATTGTTCAGCCCACACTGCTACATCTACTCTGTTGTTACTACTAAAACTTCTACTGCCATCACTACTACCACCTCTACGATTACTGCTACCAGCTCTAACACTAATACTACTACTGCTATGCTGCTACCTCCACAACTACTACAGAGGGGTCAGCTGACCCAAGGCCCACCCTCAACAAGGGGCCCCATTAAGGTTGCCCATAAGATCACACCCTACTACTACTACTGTTTTCTTTGAGGCAAGATATCATATCATGCAGTAGGCTATGCATCTGCCGGTTTCCTGTACCTCTGTATTGTAGTGACGTTACATTGTTCCTACAGTGTTGTGTCTATCTGTTACCTTGTGTAGGGAGCCCCATGACCTTCATTTTGCTGTACTGATTTGGTGGACTTTAGTTTAGACTTTAATTTAGTCTTTTAAATTGATTTTTAAAACACTTTTTTTGTAATTAATTTAGTTTGAAATAAATGAGTCAGTTATAAGTAGCAAAATGCTGTTGAAGTATATCTGTGTCCGGTTTTTAATTAGTACTGGTGCTCTTTAAAAAGGTAAGTTGTGAATCTGTGCTACAATCTAAAGTGGCTGTACTACTACAGATGTCATGGGAATATTTTAGTAATATTCAATATACAAGGCTTAAAATGGTGGATAACTAGTGTCCTGATTTTTTTATGTTTCGGTAGGCATATTTCATTTCTCTACCGTGTTTATGAATAGTAATGATTATATTATTGAGGGACTGGGGGAGAGGGCCCACAATGGATGGATGCATAACTGAGACAGGTCAATATTGACCTAATATTATGCAGAAATAATTTCTTAGCCTAGCTGCTGTGTGTTTAAACATGTGGGTGTAAACATGCATTCGTGATTGAATGTGTGTGTGTCGATAATGATATCATGTCATGGCAGCTTGTTCGAGTATGTAATCATGCCTACTTATGCAGGAGGGAAACTTACCCGATAGCCACCACTGTGACTATCTGCTGTTCTCGCTGAGACTTTACTATCAGCAGCGAAGATATACCTTGCAGATGCTTCATCAGATTGATCTGTTAGTTACTCAATACACTCCTTCTCCTGTAGCTAATTAATGTCCCATGTGTTCAGCACTTGTCATTGATCAGCATGGAGCAGACCTAGAGGATCCACCACTGGCACAAGTGATACTTCAAAGATCCCACCAGCACAGCACACAGTTTCATTACGTTTAACCTTTGGGGACAACCTAGTTGCCAGACACAGTCATGAAATTATCAGACATACAGCCGATTACTGTACTGGTAAACCGGTTTGCTAATTCCTTCAGTGATTTAATGGCTTGTCCTTTGAATTACCCATGAAGGAATATCATTTTCTGACTCTAGTCTCTTGGTCAACCTTAGATTCCTCACACAGATGCTTCTGGCTTTCTGGCTTCCATGCTGGCATTTCACTGGCATGCTGCAACGCAACACCGCCCCCCTTGGCGATCAGATCTTCCAGTCGGTAATCTCTAGTAGCCATGATTAGCTGATATGAAAATAGAGAAAATTGCAGGTTTAAAACAACATTAAGCAACTACTTTACCTTAAAATAACAGCTTCATAATCATTGTGATGGTACACTGACTTGTAATAGGGAGAATGGTGACTCTTTCATTCCCATTCAGCACCCCAAATGACTTGCATTTTGTAACATGGGTTGAGTTTTCCATTGGTTTGTCACGTGAGGTGTGTAGCTTCACACACCACCAACAATGGGTCTTCAGCTAAAAGAAGCTAGCTTAGTTTTCTCAGTATGCATCTATCACCATCATCTCCCGACCCCTCCCTGCTCACACAGGACTCGCAATATATGACAGCTACAGTAGCTTGCAAAATAATATGCAAGCAATATGGAGCACTGAATTGATGGCCTCATGCTCGTGGTGTAGACACCAACACTCCCCCAGTGCTCCAAGCTCCCAGTCCGGGCAGAGTCAGCTAATAGGACCGCTAGCTGACTGATTGGCTAAGCTACAATTAGCAGCAGTTACTTCTGCAAAAAATGAAAAGCTCTGTGTCCATCAGAAAATCAGTGAGAGTTAAGGACGAGAGAGGACATCGGAGGGAAAATCTGAAAATATTTTCTCTCCATAAAATATGATTCAGACCAGAGTCGTGGTCGGTGTCGCTGTAAATCACCTTGCTATGACAGTGGTATAAAAGTGAACTGCCAGTTGTTACATAATGTTGCTTTAGGTGGCATTGCCTTTAAAATGAGAGGTGATTTGACTGCAGAATCTGCCATGCTCATTCAAATTTGCTGTGTGTAGTGAACATTACTGAGCTGTACCTGAGAAATAATTTGCTTTATTTAATATCACTTCTTCTGGTTAATGAAGACAGTGAGCGAGAAGGTGAATAAAAACTTAAAGAGTAGTTTGTCTTAATTAAGGTTTATTAGAGGGTAAGTGGAAATCAAAGCTCCATCATGTGTTTTTGGTCAAAAAGCTGCTTCAGAGCATCACGGTGTAGATTCCACTTTAATGCTTAATGTTTAACTGGTTCTTTGCTCAGTCAGCACTGCGCTCTGATAGTGTGTAAAAATCCCCTATTCTTATCAGTATCTAACTCTTACTGAGGGAACATTGCTGTTAGGATGCATTTAAAACCTTCCTCTTACCTGTGCACCAAGGCTGAACTAATTTAGCGCCATTAGGTTGATTCAGGCTGCGGGCAAAAGAAAATAAAAGGAATTTCCATCAAATTGGCACGGTGTGAGTGGTTTATGATGGGCGGGTTAGCTGTGCTTTATCGGAGCCTGTTTTTGGATAGTTGTCATCAGCAGGCGTCATGACTCATCCCGGCCTGTCCAGTGTCTGGGGATGTCTCCATGCAGCACTTCCTGTTTGCACTGCTTTTCCACTGAAGGGCAAACACCACCATCAGCTGTGCGACTCTTAAAAGCCCATTATGGCTCCATTACCTGCCCCAGTCTGCAGCAGGCCCCCGCTCAGCAAAAGAGACCTCCTCTATGTGCCTGTCTACCTGTTCAGTCCTGACTTCGTCTGGATCAGTGTTTCTTCATCATCCCAGGGTGAACTGAGGAGAAATGAGCTGCTGTTATAAATGGAAACCTAGGAGAGCCAGAAAAACGTGGGATGGACTTCACCGTGGTTGCCTGACCAGCCATTATGGTGCAGGGTAGCTTAAAGCTCCATATGGGTAGTTTTGCATATTGTAGCCCATTAATATGGGCTGCACAATATTTTTATACAAATGGATTTTTTGCTGATTTTATAGGCTATAGAGTTCTGGTTTCACAGTAAATGCACAAGAGTGCAAACATTGCCTGAGGTGGTGCGAAGAATAAAGTGCAGCTTCTAATCCTATAAAGCAGCTACCTGGGATGAATCTAAACAATCTCAGTATCAATTCTTACCTGGTGTCTTTTCTGTTATTGCCGTGATTTAGATGTCATTACACAAATCCTTGTAGGATTGGAGAGTAGAGTTTCAGAATTGTACAAAATGAAAATTTTCTCTCTAAAGTGAAATGCGTGCCGTCATCATTTCAGTTCCTCCTGTTAATGCCAGAATCTCTTTGGATATGAGTTGTTGAATTTTGGCCTCAAAACCTGCGCTGTGCAATGTCGAACTTGCACGTTTGGTGTGAAAGCCCTGTAAAGATTTCTTTAAAATGACCTAATCCATTGAAAAAACACTTTAACGATGCTTGGAAACACTGCATATCACCTAGTCACGATTCAGTTCATTCTAAAGAGGTTCAGATATCAGGGAATGCTTTAGAAAAAATGTTTGGCAGGAATGTGAAGCCTTTGTGAAATGTTTGTAATGGGTATAAATTTGCACACAAAAAAAACTTGGTATGGTCCTTGAAGGTCATTCAAGGACAGACACGCACTTTATTTAAGCTGGAAGGCTGTCAGGAATACAAAGACGAAACAAGGACGCAAGTGTGAAGAGGGTTTTGGCTGTGTAAAGACTGGCTTTTCTTTGCATTTAGTTTGTTTTTGTGCTTCAGCCTCTTCCTACACCCACTGTAGAGGTCTTTACTAATATATAAACAGCATTATAGGTCAATCTGCCAAGAAATAAAGTTTTCAAAATCAGTGAACTGTGGGATGAGGCTGCTGCCTATAACAGGTGCAAAATCCCTGCACCCAGGAATTAATGAAGGAAGGAAAAAAATGCATTTAGTTAATTAGATTTTTCAGAAACAAAAGAAAATGTAATGCATAATATACACAGCTGAAGCGTACAAGCTATTTAGATAATATTTATATGATCTTGTGTTAATGGTAGAAGAGTAAAAATTAGTTTGTAAAGATTTAGAAATAAGGGCAGTAATTGATCTTAACCAAATGAAAGGCACAATACTGTTTCATAAGATATTACATCTTGGAGGATTTTAACAGTTAATTACATAGCTGATCAATACAAAAATCTTTTCTCACTTTTACAGTCTGAGCAGTCTCATTTGCTTTTGAGTTTCTTCTCTATTCAAATCCTTACCAGAATCGATACAATCCCCATTGTTCTCTCACAGGATTCATAAAACAGTTATGAAAGCAATACTTTAGAAAAATCAATATTTTTATACAATGTATACTATATTTATCTTTTTCATTAAACTCTGTATGAACTATTAAGCAACATTTCTCAAACCATTTCAACTTAACCATTTTAACCTAATTAGATATAACTTAACTGTCTGTCCTATATAAACTCAGTCTATGTTTGACACTGCCGCAAGATGAGGCACAGCTGTAGTCAGTGCTGAAGCTGAAGCAATACAAAAAGAATTTCAGCAGACTTGCCTTTAGCAACTAATGCAACAGGCTAATAACATCCCTGGCTGTGTACTAAAAACATGTGCCAACTAACTAGATGATGTTATTACTGACATTTTAACGTATCACTGTCTAAGGAGAGTGTTCCCACGAACATATCCAAGACAGTTCAGATTGGTGGACTCACTTTCTCTTCTCTAGCGCTTAAAACCGGACCCCCCCAGGGCTGCGTGCTCAGCCCCCTCCTGTTCACACTGTACACCCACGACTGCATCCCCCGACATGAATGAAGAGAACTCTTGTGTAAACTGTTTTAACACCACCATCATCGGTCGGTTCAAACAATATTGAGACTTCATATCAGGAGGAAATTGATCATCTTGCAGAATGGTGCACATAGAGCAAACTACTGCTCCACGCAGCAAAACTAAGCAGCATTGATTTCAGGAAACAGGAGGTAAAGACCCATACTCCCGTGTACATTAGTGGGGCTGAGGGGGAGCAGGTGAGCAGCTTTAGGTTACTGTGAATCAGCATCACAGAGAACCTGTCATTGTCATGTCCCCACATCTTCATGCTGGTGAAGAAAGCTCAGAAACCGCAGTTTTTCTTAATGAAACTTAAGAAGACAAAATTCCTGTGCCAAGTTATTGTTAGGAGCAATAGAAAGCATCTTGGCTGGAAACATCACAAACTGGCATGAGACAGGAGGGCTCTGCAGCAGGTGATTAAAACCACTCACAAGATTATTGGTACCCATCTCCTGAGCATCAGTGATATCAGCCAGGTGAGGTGCCTATGCAGAGCCAAAGGGTGCTAAAAAGTACTCCAGCCACAGCCTGTTCACCCTGCTCCCATCTCACAAGAGATACAGAAGTATTCGCTGTCGTACCACCAGACTACTGAGCAGCTTCTTACTAAGGCTTTGAGACTCCTCAATTCATCATCAGCACTCCACCATGGAAAATCGGTTTCTTTCTACAACTTGTTATATATCCATCATCTATTGTATATCATTTTTGTATAACATTTGTTTTTGCGATTGGCACAAAGGAAACTACATCTTAATCTCATTATACAACCCTGTGTTGTAAAATGTACCTTGTACCTTGGATGTTGTCGTCTGCATCAGCTTTTCTCCTTCGCATCTTATCTAGAACACCAGGTATGGTTTTCCTGTGAAACCTAATTTGAATTCTGCACAGGAAAGACGGACTATTGCAATAAAGAAATGGACTTATATTATGATATAATAATATAATGAGAATATTAAAGACTGTGGCTTTAATGCCTATATTATCCAAAGCAGATTATGCTATACCTGACACAGTGTATGGGTGTATAATACAACAAAACAGTTTACAACAACAGCACCCAATAACATTGGCTAATTCTAGTTTTTTATCAGAATTCTGAAACTTGAATACTGGACACACGTATTTAAACTCTGCAACCTGAAAGCGCAAAAAAACAAAACAAAGATAATTGGATGTTCGTCCTGAATGACACCATGAAAAGAGACTATCCTCTAAAGATCAGTTCATTTTGTATTCATTCCATCTCAACGTCACACTTGAGCTTCTATCAAGGAAATTGAATGATATTGGTGTGAGCCAGTTATCACTTATTTCATACACTATGTGCTTCCTCTGTAATTGCTTTAGGGACCTTCTGGCTACTCTTGAAGTCTTAAGGGTGGAACAGGCAACTTCAGATAGCATTGATCTGGTCCCAGCCTGGTGGGGTTAGCCAGAGTGCTCTTCTTTACTACCGGCCGAGAGGCTCTAAGACTCCCCACCTGTCTGTTCGCTCGTTACTAACTCTGTAGAAGCTTATGAAAACAGATTTGGAACATCCTCTTTAGAAATTGCATTTTTCCCTGTGATGTCTTGTGAATATTTAAAATTTGGTGTGGTTTGTAAGGATGAAGAGCTTGATGATGGAGTGTGATGTACTCAGTTGGGTTTTTCATTTACTGACACTTCATCTGGCCTTTACTGTTCCCATTACTTTCTTTAGTAATGACTGTATGTTCTGCCTTCTTCTGCTGGCTTCATTGTTTGCATTAAACATTGATGTTATATGTTTTCAGTGGATAAAAGGGTAGGAGTGAACTATTATTGCTATAGTTTGTTGGATTATGGCTTAGGTCAAGTTTTATATCACCCGTTTGTTCCCAGTATGTGGTGCTTTGTAACAAACTGCTTCTTCTCGTTCTACCCACACCAGTCTGCACCACCTGGAGGAAAGGAAAGTCTTTTCTGTAGCAATTTAGAGCTGCACAATATCACAAAAAATAATAACTGCACCTGAGCTTGCACAGCTACAATACACACACGCACACAACATTGACATATTTCTTGAAAAACCTAAAACTTGCAAACATTTGTTTATTTACAGATCTAGCAAAGCAACACTGGTATTGATTTGCAGTCCTGTTTACATCCAACTGTATAATCCAAGTGCAATATTCACTATCCCTTTGGTCTCTGTCAACTCCTGAGGGAAATATCTGACTCTTAAGCTGCTCTTATGCAGTGTATTTTACTTTATTGTATTGTATTGCATTTTTATTCTGAAGCACTTTGTGATTTTTATCTGTGAAAGGTGCTATACAAATAAACTTCACTTACTTGCTTACTAAATGCTGCATTATGTTCACCAGCTAGTCGCTAACCGTGTCTGCTGCTGGACAGGCAGTGTCGGTTTATCAGAACCCTTTTACTTGGGCAGTACAACCAACACAACTGGCTAAAACAGCTGAATGTAGTCAGGTGTAAATGATCCAAATATGCCCTTGTTTATATACGGCATATTGAACTGGCTTGTTTGCCGTAGATATTTACAGCCTGTAGTTAGCAATGAGTTAGCCTTCATGGACTGTCAAAATCATGCAAGGGAATGCTACTTACTGTATATCCTCCCTACCCGCTGCCACCCTTCATTTGCCTTCTATTTCACCCTCAAAATCCATTGGTCATCTGCACTGAACCTGTGCTTTTTTGCATGTGGGTTTCGCTGTTTCCCATCTATGCGTACATCACTGAGATTATTGAAAAACTGCTGACTGTGCATACAACGCAGAATTGAGTATATGTCCGAGCTTGTTCCTCTGCTGTGCATTTGTCAGTCTTACACATATAAGATTGCAGTGGCTCACTCATTTGTCTCTGTGGCGGAGGCAGACACTCGCCGGTACGGGCCCTGGCACTGCCAACTTGAAGCACCTCCCCTTCTTCCCCCTCAAAAGCTGTGATTGTTGAAGGGCACCATTCCATCACTGGACCAGTGTTCTTTGGTTTGACACCATTGTTCAGAATCTCCCTTTCTGTCCCCTCTCACCTCGCTTTCTTGCCTCTGATGTCTTTGCTTCTCTTTCAGGTTTTTTCCTTTGTCTGTCAGATGGATGAATTAATCTCAAGATCACTCAAAAATGCAAAAACTACAACATGTACTGCATGCAAATGTGTTAATATGATTCGCCACATGTGTTTCTGTTTCCTCATGTCTGCAGCTTTCCTGATTGATTGCATGAAGACACACACACACACACACACCAACTTTCTGTGCATTCTGTGTTTGTGTGCCATGTTGTAAGAGATTGTGCCTCAGTGTTGCCATGAGTTCAGGAGACCACGTCATCTGGACTTGACCATCTGGCAGGACAATCACTGAGTGTGTATGTGTGTTAGCAGCTGGGTCTGTGGCTACAGGAGTCCAAGGGGAGGGGATGATGAGTAACCAAGAGAGTACAAACATACTACCATAGCTACTGCATCCCATATGTCAGACAAGATGAACTGGAGTCCTTTCCTCTCAGAGAAAAAAAACAAACTTGACTTGAAATGGACATATAGCTGTGGATAAGTGACAGCTATTTACGGCCGTGGTTAGACATGTTTTATCCAGAAATATCAGTTAACACCTGGCAATAGATTGCAGTCGCAAGTGTATCGCCATTGGCTTCACTGCTCACAGTTGGCATCTGTCACAGCGGTCCCACTGATAAAATTAAACAGAAAGATCCGCATTCATGCTCACCCAACTCAGCTGGCGAAGACCACTGTGTCTATTTGGTAGCTCGCCTTGGGTCCAAATTAAAAATACCTTGTCTGAGTTTCTTGGCATCGTAAAATCAACAGAACTTTCATCTGTATAAGAAATACTTGTTGCATTACATGCACAGTTGACCAAGTGGTCCTTCGGTGCAATAAAGGACACATTATAGTTCATGCTTCACTACACACACATATGTGGTCACTTTTGGTTTTGACCACCTGCCAATCACCTGAGTAACTGGCCAAAAGCCAAGTTTAAAGGTGGACCTACCGAGATTTGTAGTTAGCAAGACGGTTGCAATCAAAGATGGTGGTTAACCCGCCCCTCCCGCTAGATAGCCAATCATCCACTATTAACAGCCAAAGCGGGAAACATGTTTCAGCCAATCGTGTGGTTCCACAGATGTAAGGGTCTGTTTCACTTCTACTGTGCATGTGTGGAACCTTTTCAGCGATTTTTATTAGATTTTACTGCTGATTCTATTCATGTAGTTTTTATGTCTAAGTGACGAGTAAAAGTGAAGTTCTGGCTCTCTTCTCCATTCATTCAGATAGGAGCCGGTCTTGTTAGTCCGAAGTAGCTGCCCGGAGGCGTTGCCAAAATGGCGGCCAAGTGGCACGACTTGCCTCTAAAGACTTTGATTTTATCCAGATTTGTGCCACTTAAAATGACAAGTACTAATGGAATCAATGCTTCATCAATGCGTTTGGGTGCACCTGTTATAGACCTGTCTGCTTGTGATCAGATTGCCTGCAGTATCTGTATCCACCTCAATCCATCTCCCACCAGTAAATGAAGCTGTCCCCTATCAGCTGCTTTATAGCCATGCTCTGGTGCAATATAAACCTTTTGTGTCTCGCTTGTGTGTGAAAATACTGAGCAACACTGGGCAGAGCTATGCAGGGTTAATACCCTCCTGCACTTACTCATGCAGTTTGCCATCTTGATTTTTGTGACACTTATTATGACACTGTATTATTCAGACGATTTTGATGCCTCAAGTGCTTGACAGAGCAGAGTGTTTCAAATTGTGTTGAGACCTAAAGCTCCAGTGGTCACGTAGTAGAAACCAAAGTGTAATGTCTCAGTTGAAGCCTTTGACACAATCACCCAGCTTACGACTTCAGGACATTAGTCATGTCCACTGCCCGGTTGAAGTGTGTGTATGTGTATGTTTTGGCCTCTCATTTTTCCATGGGTGAGAAAACGTCCCTGAGCACTACGCTGATGGCATCAACTAATGTTGAGCTCTATTCTTCTGCTGTGCTGTCCCACTGTCCTATTAGAGACACCCATTCATACTGGCTGCCAATGAAAACCTCATTCTCCACAAACATGTCTGTCATGACAGAGATATAGTACTGTGTTAATACACCAGGCTGAACTGACCAGATTCAAAATTAAGATTCAGATGTGAGCTCAATATAATTATAATATAAATATAATTAACCTCAAATCACAGTATCATGTCTTACTGCCACAATATTTTCTTAATATTGAAATGAATTTACAACCGAGTAGTTGTAAGCCGAGTGATGACACATTAAATGGCACACACACCTCTATTCATGCCAGAGAAAACTTGTAAGTGGTTGATCCACTCTTGTCCAGAAAATGAGTGATAGAGAGAAAGGTGTAAAAAAAAATACAAGATAATAACTGTTGTAGGGCTGACCCCGAATAGTCGAAGATTCAGTACTTCGATGGGCAAAGCCTGATTCGGCTGTCAATCTCACAGTCGAAGCTTCGCAAAACGAGGATCATGCCATTTAAAAATTTGCACCTAAAGATGTGAAAATAAAAGACATTTAATAAATGTTTTTAAAGTGCGTGAATAAATCCAAAATTGTAACCCTAACCCTCAAGGTAGGGGGCATCATTGCGCATGTCTAAGCGTAGCGTGTATGTGTTTGTGTGTGTGTGTGTTTAGTGGCAGAAGAGGAACTTGCTGAAGAGACAGAGCCTTAGCTTCACCGGTGTTGTACCGAGTTCTCCGCACCATGCGGGACATTCAGATAATTTATCACCATTCATGAACCACACAAAT
>JAPMOB010205641.1:0-21597 GCA_029875015.1 Lepomis gibbosus
AGGCCTGAGTCGCCTGGTGTAACATTACCACGCACGCCTTAATTCAAATTACATTATAAAAAATTACCTTACCTTGCACTCTTCTCATCATCATCCTTCTTCTTTTTCCTTTTTTCTGCACCCGATGGATAGACTCGTTTCATTTTTGTGGTAAAATATCCAAGTACAGGGAAGACAACGATTTGACAGTTGATTGACTTAAACTCCTCTTTTATTATCTATGCTTAAACTGTGTCGACGCCGGCGAATACCTGTAGTTAGGGGGCCCCCTAGTGGCGGCGGGCTCTGAATACTTCTAAATGACCGATGATTAACGGATGCATAAAAACAACAACACAGAATTGCTCATGTATTGCGCTATAAACTGACTGCTGTTTCACAAAACACACAAATGGCAATATAGTGCACAGGCAGTTATTTCACATTGGATGAGGGTAATAAAAACATCTTTATTATTAGAAATAAAGTCTCTGAGAGTTTGAAAAAGGTGGGCAGCGCACCACCGTGAGGCATTTGAGGGGGGAGGACATAATCTTTCAAATATGATTACTTATTGAGAAAAAAAATATATTATAAATCAAATGTGTCCCTTCATTTACTGTTTAAACCACCACATTTGTATTTAGAAAGAAATCCTTATAAACCTAGACTGGATGAAAACTTTCTTGTAATTGTGATTATGATTTCAATTTAATAAACCTGCTAATATTCTAAATACATATTTTGTTTGTAGGTCTATTCTTTTTACTAGATGTGGACATTAAAAATCACCCTCTTGCGGTCCAGTGTATTAAAACAATAATTATGATGTAATCCAGATCAACAGGTCCCACAATACTGGTTTTAGAAATGAAGTGGGACCAATGGATCCAGTGTTATGTCTTCAATCAAGAGGAAGGAAGGCCATTAATAAAAAAGATCACCTGATCTCTTTGGGAATACTTTTCTTTGCTGATGATTAGAGTATATAATTTAGCCTACTATAAAATGAGCACTGCACGTTCCTCCAGAAGATGGCAGCAGTTGAAGACAGAGCGCGTGAGCAGCAGTAAACCCTCCCACAGAAGAAGTCTCTCCTCCCACAGTCCTCGGCGGTGCGAAAGTGACCTCTGCTGCTAACTGTTAGCCCGCTGTGAAACGATGGCTCCTCCAGTTGCAGTGTCGCCTTTGATTAAGGTTTGTGTTGCAGAACATATAATAAAAAAAAGGGTTTACTCGTGTTTTACTGTAAAGTGACTCTTACAATCGTGTTTCAGTTTGCTACCTAATCAGAGCACGCTAGCCTGCGAACAGTTAGCTCGCTAATTGCTTGTAGCCTACATAAAAAATGCCCTTGCTTGGATATAACGTTAATTGACATTAATGAATTAAGAATGCATTTTACACACAATTACTTACCTTTTGTAGTTAAATATTCAACTTAGCTATAACTTGAATTTTAGAATCAGTGTGTCTTCCTCGTTTTTCGCCCGCTGTTGCTCGTTTTTGGTTGTGACAGGCTGCAAACAACAGATGGAAAGGCTATTAAAAGTATATATTTTAATTTAACTAATACTTCTCGGTTAATCCTGTTTTTCCCGAATAAAAGAGTGGGTCCAAATAACTCTTAAAAAAGTTCAATTCACCTCTGCTGGATGTGTAGTTTGTGCCCAAGACCAAGGTCTCGTTAAATTCTTGCAGAAGTCTATGGAGTTCAATGGGTATAGCAACATTATGGGAAATCAGAATTAGAAAAACTTTATTGATCCCCGAGGGGAAGTTCTTGTCACAGTTGCACATCAACAAGGCATAAAGGGATAGAAATATTAATAGAAGTCGGTAGGTAAAACAATATAAAATTATCAAAAGGATAATTATAAAATATAAAGGATATGTACAATATTTACATTATTAACAGGATTGTGATGAACAGTAGTAGTGAATAAATAGAAGCAGAATTGCAGCAAAGAATAATGCAAACTGAATAATAGAGAATTTTACTCAGAAGCAACGCTAAGAAGGGATATGTACAACTTCCAAATCAAAGGTTTCTGTGTATTGTGTTGTGATGAATTCTCTGAGTGAGTGGCTAAATGTCTTAAAGGCAAAATCAAAAGCCCAGTTGTCTTTGACTTAATACCTAAAAATCTTGTCACCGGTGCGATGGAGCATCTGTGCAGACTTTGGAGTGACATCACGACTGGCATTCATTTGCATTGTTTTCTCATTTACAGACTGCAAGGTATTCAGCCTTGATTGCCGGGATCATCTATGGCAAAAGAAGATATGGTGAGTTATTCTTCTAAGACATAATGTCCACTTGTCACTGAAAATATGCCAAAGAGTTAACCAAAAAAAGGCTCATAAATCTGTAGTCCTCAGGCAGGCAATAGTTAAAAGCACTAACATTAATGACGATAAGACAACAAACAACACAGAAACACCTCACTGTTCTTGTGGTCACAGGTTTGATTTCTAATGAATCAGGCCCTTAATAGACTTGAACAGTGCACTGAGATAAACAAACTGTAAAACATGTAATATAACAATAATTAAGGCTGCATAGGGGAGAAAATTTTCATCTACAAACATTTTTTAAAGCCCTATACTTTCACAAAAAACAGCAAAACATGCCATGTCATCAATCTGACAAATTAGATGAAAAACTTATAGTTAAAGTTACAAAAGTGGACGGCTCTTCATTCAATTCCTGCAGCATCTTATTTCAGGAGGCTGTATTATTCGTTAGCAATTTACTTCAGGTGTGTACACGTCCATATCTTAGTGTTAAGTGGAGTTTTTTTTACCCCTTAATGAATGTTGCTTTGTTTATTTAAATACACCCCTTTAATCCGCTCAGATCACCTGAAGCCTATCGCAGCTGAGGAGAGACGGATCGAGGAGGAGGAGAAAAAGGTTCGCGAGGAGCAGGAGCGCATTGCCAAGCAGCTAGCAGAAGGTAGCCCCATCAGCCTTTAGTCATGTGTCAAATATTCAGTCTCCACTAAATCTAAAGCTAAATGTACTAATCCCGCTTATTTTACTCTTTCCTTTCAGCAAATGAAGATACTATCCTGAAGTAAAGCTTGCGTGCTGTGTGAGGATGTAGTCCATGGGATGCCCATGTGCAATTTCCAACTTTTCCCTCCGTTTTCTGGAGTAACGCTGACAAAACCGTGTCACAACCTGTCAAACACTTGCCACTTACCTTGAATTATACAACACCTGTCTGGACAATACAGTGATTTTAAGTTACTTACATGATATGAAATAAGGCTCTTGAACTCAGCATTGTAAAACTGCAAATGCAGCCCCACTCATAAGTTATTAAGTTCATGTTTGTAATGAAGCAATGTCATAAATGCAGACTTACATGATCACTGTTGTCTACCATGCGAGCTTTGGTTATAATCCGTGTTCTCCTTTAGCCACTGTTAAATGTATGACAGATGTTATATTAAAAATAACAACTTATCAGTTTGCATTCATGAATTTTTGTTCACATTAAATGCAGAAAGTTTTGATCTGTTGCTGTTAGTTCACTTGCTTCCTAATTGCCATCACCTGTTTTGATCACTGGTTCCCATTTAAAATATCTACTTTGATTATTTAGACCTTTACTCACTTAAGAAAAACGGGGGATATATGTTTTATTAGAACCATTTCCAAAGGAAGTTGATTAATTTAAAGTCTCTTATTTAAGTCTCTCTTCTGGAATAGGCATCATTAATTTCTTCAACCTATCTACGGTAGCTTTGTGAATCTTTGGAAATTTAGTCAACATGGTTACTTAGTTGTACATTTAATTAAGGTGAAAAAAAAGTACTTGCAGATGTATCTTTACCACATTTGCTGTGGAAATACATTTTCAGTTTTTGTGATTCACCTTGGTTGACTTAGGTATTGCACTAAAAAAAATATTAGAAATTAGTCAACCTTTTTATTTTTTATTGATTATGTGTGGACAATTAAACATTTATTTTCAGCACTATTTCCTGATGCCCAGGGTACTACAAAATTGTTTGTTTTGTCTGAACTGTTCAAAACCCAAAATAAAAGTTTGTTTCCAGAAAAGGTTAAGGAAAGCAGTGAATTCTCACAATCGAAAAAGTTAGAAGTAGTTTTGATAATTTTTTCCTGGTTAATTGTCAAAATAGTTGCCCATAACCTTAAGCTGGTGATACACGGGGCAACTTATTGAGCAATGTTGCTGGTGCCAAGTCTGACTATGTTTTGAATGGATAGTGGCGGGACTGGACGGGTGGCGGAGCGATGGAACAAGGGAACTAAGGTAGTAATCTTTACTCATTATCATTGACGGAAACATTGCCCAGCACCGTTGCTCTAAAAGTTGCTCCGTGTATCATCAGCTTTATTACTGTCAATTGACTAATCTGTTAATCGACTCATCTTTTCAGCTCTAAGTAGGTTACCAGACTCATTGATTGATATGATTTCTACTGTTGATTGGCTTGATACAAACTTCTTTGGAAAGTGATCTGGGAGAAACATCTCACATAATCATCAAATCCAACTATTTACCCTGCCCTCCCTTCATGGCCGTACGTGGCTCACACTTGTTATACAACTCGTTCCACAGTCAGTGACCTGACATGCTCAACCTGAGCTGACCTGTTAAGCAAGAGTGTGTCTACAACAGGATCATTTAAACCTAGCTTTTGGTTTCAGATTAGAGGTGCAGAGTTAACGCTGTAAACATGTCACAGCACAGACGCCTTACCTGTTATCCTCAGGACAGGTTATTATAAGAAAAACAAAAATGCCAGGGCAGACTAAAAATACAGCGGGACTTACTGGCATGATGTTCGTCTTTGCTTAGCTCTCACCTAGGTAACCGAAATATCTCCGGACTGTTGAGGGGTAACAACGTGTGAGGGGGATTACAGCGATCTGCTTATGACATTTTTCTTTAAAATCTTTTTTAATGTACACCACAAATGCAAAACGCACTTTAAAAGACAAAAAAATAATTGAATGAGTAATAAATAATAAGCAAGAATCAACACTAAACAAACTACAAGGGACCGGGATTGACGGGGATTACAGCGATCTTTTTGTGACAATTTTCTTTTAAATTAAATGTTTTTTAAATGTACACCACAAAACAAATGATGCAATGTAGAAGACTAAAAAATTAAACAAATGAGTAAGAAATAATAAACAAGGATCAACACTAAAAAATGCTTTAACAAACTCATAAATTACAAGTGATAGAAACAATAATACGCAACCCAATGCATTAAAACAAGTCAAACTAGACTTTACGAATACATGGACAACATAATACTGATGACATATTTTTTGGAAAGTTAGACACCCTGTTCTGGTCTGTAAAGTGGATCATCGTTGCACGTGTTGTATCCACATTTGCTGGTGCAGAAGTGGTTTAAACTTCCTTTGACTCACCTCACCAGCTGTTTGCTGTATGACATGTTTAGCATGGGATTACAGGTTGAAGCTTTGGCAGCATTTACAGACAAGATGACAAGATACTTACGGGAACGGCTGAAGCTCTGCTGACATAACCAGCATTACCAGACTATTTTATAATGTAGTCACTATTCCTTTTACATTTGTGGTGTTTGCAAATGCTCCTTTTTCACATTCTTTAGCCTTACGGCCTTACAAAGCATTTAATATCTGAATGTGAACCTGATTTTAAGGACTAAATTTTATAGCTTTTGGAACAGCATATACATTTTAAGTGCACTTATAGTCACTTTCACATTAAACAGAGCCGGGCATTTTTGAGATATCCCAAAATAATCAAAGTGGAATGGTTTAACCCTCCCCCCCTTGTTATCATGGCCCGTTGTGAATGTAGTGAAGTATAAAAATGGAACAGGAAAAGCTTTAGGCCTGCTGGCCAGACATTGTTCTCAGGAAAAGTATGCCAGTCCAGAGATTTGGGAACATTTAATCTGAAGATGGCTGGTTTCATAGACACTTTAAGAACAGAAAAACAAACCCAAAAATGATAACATGGTATCACACTGCATGAAAAAACTTTCTCAGCAGGTTTGACTCAAAAAATCTTAGTATTTGCACTTGGTGCTTAAAAATACACCTGTCTGCACATGTAAACACCTTTGCCACAGACGTGTGACTTGAGACTCAGGCCACCTCTTTGCCCTGGGGCGTCTGCCGTTATGTATCCCATTAATTAGCCCTGCAAACAATTACATAAAGACTAATACAATGCTGAATGCGAGGGTTCAGCAGCTTACAGCGGGGGATTTTGTTAACTGGATTAGCGGTAGATTTAAACTCCATTTAGGTTCAAGAGGTGAAAATAATCAGTGAGCCTGTCTGTGCGTCAGGTATAAAAAGGCTCGTGTTCTCACCACAGCTCAAACACAGCAACAGCTCTGCACTGAAAACATCCTGCGGCTTCGTTCTACTATCAAGGTAAGAAGCTGCTGCTGCTTTGTGAGGACGGACTGATCTTTTTTCCCCACTTGGGCTTGCACAGTCTCATTATTACAAAGGATTTTATAATAGTAGAATAATACAGTAAATAAGAATAGTGCTCTAAAGGTACGTAAAGATAAATCACATCATAAAGCAAATTAACATGTGCTCGACTTGGGTTTTGCCTGTAGAATGGACTTCCAAATCTTTGCCCTGGTGCTTTTGTTCCTGGCCTGTGTGGAGCAGAGCCTGGCCTCCTGCGTGGTGGACAGCTTCACAGTCAAAGAGGACTTTGACCCCAAAAGAGTGAGTTCAGAAATATACATTTTGGAAATACTTAAGTCAATAAATAGATACATTCTTAAATGTAGTCAATAACTAATATTAACTACCAGATGCATTTATGTTTTTGTTTAAATTCCTGTAAATTGAATGAACCAGAAACCATTTACAGTAATAAAAGTTAACAGAAGCAGCATTATCGACATCCCCATATAAACCAGAACATCGTCAGCATACAGTGACATAGAGTTCTGTATCGTGCACTACAGTCTGAGTCTTTGAGTTGTTTGACTAATTGCTTCCCCGGTGACAGTATGCAGGAAAGTGGTACGCTCTGCAGAAGAAGGATCCCGAGGGTTTGTTCCTGCAGGACAACATCTCTGCTGAATACACTGTTGGAGATGATGGTGCCATGGTTGCCTCCTCAAAGGGCAGAGTCACTCTCTTCGGGTGGGTGTTGGTCATTTTTAGAAATCTATTTAGTAGAAGACTGAATGTGATGTTTAAACTGAAGTTTTCCATTCCTGCTTGCAATTGTGACTTTTAATGAAATAATCTCCTTTGGACATCCAGGTTCTGGGTTGTGTGCGCTGACATGGCTGCTCAGTACTCAGTGCCCGACCCCGGCACCCCCGGCAAGATGTTCATGAACTACCAGGGACTGGCCAGCTACCTGTCCAGTGGCGGTAAGCCTCCTCAATTGTATCCAAATGCACACAGTCTCGCCGTCTCTTGTCTCACACAGCCGAGACTGACTTCTTTCACTCTGCTCTTCCAGGTGACAACTACTGGGTCATTGACACAGACTATGACAACTACGCCATCACCTATGCCTGCCGCACCCTGAAGGACGACGGAAGCTGCGACGACGGCTACGCCCTGGTCTTCTCCCGCAACCCCCGCGGCCTCCCCCCTACCATCCAGAGACTCGTCCGCCAAAAACAGGAGGAAATCTGCATGGCCGGAGAGTTCCAGCCTGTGCTGCAGTCTGGTATGTACTCAGCCTTTCACATTCAGCTTAACAGACAGAGTGACCATGTACCCTGACTTGCATTTAAAAGATTTAGATGATGCTCTGATGCCAAAAACTCCAACAAGGACACATTTTTAACATTAAGAGTAAACACAGAAGTACAAGTCTCTTTTTTATAGACCCCTAGCTACCTTTATGGATCTTAACTACTAATTTTAAACACATTTTACTGTGTATATTCAGATTAAATGTGTCAAACTGTGTATTACATTTTTACTGCTCTAACACTTCCTCTTCTCTCTATATTTGTTCACAGGAGCTTGCTAAACTGCTCCTAAGCTGAAGTTTGTTGAGCAGCTGGATTGATAATCTTGCCCCAAACGAAGATGACGCCCTTCTCAAAAGACGCAAATTGGAGATTTATCCTCTTAAGCTTATAATTTTCTATGTTTGCTAACGTCATAGGAAAGAATTATCAGATAAATCCAATTCAACACCCAATGAAAAGATTACATTTCCAAGCCAAATCCTTTGATAACTGTGACTGGCGACTGAATGTGAATGTGAATCAACTGCTGAGTGGTGGTCACACTGATTGGTGACACCTGCACTGTGTAATCATCCTGTATTAGTGACAATACACTTTTTAAAGAAACTTGCTGTTGTGTTTTTCTTTGTAAAAATATTCCTTATCTAGTGCACAAACATGTAAAACAGTATCATGTAACAATGTAATCATGTAACATGTTTTTCATGTACAACATTTCAACTAAAAAAACACAATCCAACAAATTTAAAACCACATTACAGAAAACAGATTATTACTGTCCGATAACTTTAATGGTCTAATGGTAACAGTTTCTGCAACAGTAGTATCAGTTAATAACTAATCCATGTATTTTACATCTCCTCTCATAAACAACACAAAGTGAACAGTAAAATCTCATTTTAACAGCGTTTAACAGGTTGTCCTGTATATTCATAGGCAAGTATATTAAAAAGGATACATCTGATGCCATTTTCTATTTTTTAAATCACTAAATCTTAAAAAATACCAACATCAACAATGAACTGATCCACTAACAGGTTTTGCCTGTGCATCTCAAACCTGATTTATCTTATCCTTCTGTGCTATAGAGCTCTATTGATATTGATCCACTGCTTGCAAATAGTCCTCAACAAATGTTCAATTTACTTCTGTTTGAGCAATGTTTGCTAAAAACTACAGTGCCCGGCTGTTTAAGGAAATTATTATTTAAATCTCTGTATTTATCCATCTTTTTTTCCCCATCTTTTGTTTTTACTGAATCTTCAATGAGGAAATATATGACAAAATGAAAAAACTCTTTTATTCGAGTTTAAGTGACAAAATGCAAAACAGTGCATATTGTTTACATATTGTTTGTGCCTTGTCTGTCTGTAATATTGTCAAATAGAGCATGAGCATACATAATACACATATGCTTACTTAGCGCTTACTTAATCAGAAATGTCCCATAATGTTGGGATAACATTGATCTCTATAAAATATCTTTACATTGTACAAAACAATTAAGAAACATAATCTGAATGCCATCAGATGTGACCTTGGTCTAGTGCTCCTCTGAATACCTCTCTGGCAGTGAGTACGGGCCAGCCCTGCCCCAGTAGTCCACAGCTCGAACTCTGTACAGGCCGCTGACCTCCTGGTCCACTGCAGAACACAACATAGAAAATGGTGTTATTTCCATGGTGGAGAAAATCCACTTTTGTTGCTCGTTGCCACCGCTTAACAGGGACAACCGAGAATTCTTACCAGGCGAATAAACACAAGAGGTAAATATGGTGTCTTGAGTATTTATTCTGCTGAATTCCTTGTCGTCTGTGGAGAATTCCACTTCAAATGTCCTAATGCATCTGGAAATACAAACAAAAATTAAAATGAGCAAATGGGCTCCTCATATTCGCTGCATCTCATAAAGAGATCAAATCTACTGTACTGCTGCGCTCAATATAAGGTGGTCTGCCTGGCAGGCATTTTTCAATGAATAAATCTGTACCTACTTTCACTCCTTTACATTTTCTTGCGGTGACAAATGCAAGAGTAAAGAAATAATCATGTGGAACTTACTTGGAATCAACACAGTGGTCTGACCAGACAATCAGTACTTGGCCTTTAGTGATCCCGATGAAGCGTAATCCATTGACCTAAACAAAAGTCAGTTGAGAGCTCATGATCACCTCTTTTGGGATATACAGCCCCGTCCCATACAGGTCTTAACATCCATTAAGCTTTTTCATCCCAGCACAGGCGATAGGTTACATACTGGCTTCATATTTAAATCATAAATTGCTTTCTCACACTCTCACACTCAGTTGTACAGAGTGACAAAGTAACGCACACACGCAGGTGGCACAACTGATGGACTGTTGAAGATCAGTAATGCTTATTCGAAGGTGGACGGGGAGGCAAACAATCAAACGTTCCTGTGTGGTGGTACAGACCTGGTCTGGCACGGCTTTGGGCAGGGCACAAACGTGGATGAGGAGGACAGAGGGCACAGACAGTTTGGCTTTCAGAGTCAGAGTGTCCCCTGCAGGAACTTCCCAGGGTCCGTCAACATGAGGGTCCTGACACAAATGACAGATCGCAAGGGGGGTCAAAGCATGTCCCAAAGCACTTTACACAGAAGGAAACACCCAAATAGAGCAAAGGAAATGTCGAGATCTTCATACATGAATACACCTCATCTTAAAACAGTGTGCGAGTAGGATGTACAGATACACAGCAGCATCTTAACCACGCTAACATGAGGGCCTCTACATTTGCCCTGCCTCACATAAATTCCTGTTATCAGTCATGAACACTACCAGGAAATCTGAGAAATCGTGCACAATCTATCAAACTGCATTCAAAACCTAAAGATATCTTATCATTAATGTATTAGTGTATTTAATATATTGTTTCAGCATTTAATGCATGTAAAATTTTAACCACATAAAGGGTAAGATGTAGTAAGGCAAATTAGGCCCATCATAATACACTATGCAAGTAATTTTTCTCCTTGATAAGAAAAGATCATGGCTGATCTTTAAAAATAGTTTAAAGCCAGCCTCATGAAATCAGGTCGACTGAGTCAGTGAACTCCTTTTAATGCCTTTATTTTCTTTTCTTGTAATTCATTGTAATTCGTTAAAGTGTTTTTCCTTGTTTCATCTGTTGTGTGTTTTATTTTCTGCCCATTGTGAAACACTCAAAAAGCATATTATTATTGTTATTATTATTATTAATATTATTATTATGTAGCTTATTTAATGTTGTATCTACATTTAAAATAATAACAACAACAACAATAATAGCTATTAGGAAGTATGTCTGTGTTTTAAGGAAACGATGTGCAGAATAAACTACTACTTTTTTTCTCTCCAAATAGAATTACAGAAGGAAAAAGCTTTATGAAAGGTATTCTAACATTATTGTAAAAAGAGCAATGTATATAGCAAATATATGTTTTAAATTATTATAATATCGTTCAGCCCTCCTGTTTACCTGCACACTCCTGAGGCGTCTGAACTGTTCTGCTGTGGGGTAGTCGGGGCTGCCCATGCTCTGCCACAGCTGGTACGGGTTGCTTACATTGTTGTCAATGTAATATGTGACGTACACAAGACCTGAACAACAAACAAAGATATCAAACAGGACTGAAACACACCACTCGCTTGGAGAAATAAAGGCCTGATGGATCTGGTTATATTCTCCTTAACATGGAATCAACTATTAATCTTAAATAACACTAAACCCAACAGGAGGGATCCAACAGTTTTTCGTTAAACCTACCTTTTTGTGCAGCCAGTCCTTTCAGTGACACGGTGACGTCGTCAGTCTTGGCGGAGGTGCTGTTATCCTCACTGTTGTAGACCAACACCGCTGCCTGCCAGCTGTCTGAGCCACCCGCCATTACGGGCTTGTGGCTGCTGGCAAGAACGCCCACCGTGCTATCTACGGTTCCTGCTGAGTTCAAAACCTGAGCCAGGACCTGGGTCTCTCCTTAAAGTGGAATCACACACAGTAGAGGCACAAGGCCCGTTAAATATGGCTGGGGCAGGTGGAACAGCACCTGAGCTCGGCTACTTTAGAAAATGCACACACGAGGTCGTCACCTAGTAAAGCCAGCAGGCCCATGACAGAGAGCACCGGCTTCCTGATCAGCTGCACGTGAGGTGGCTGGGTGTTGTTGACCTGGAAGCGGGCGGTAAGCGTGCGCTGGGTGAAGGGGTGAGGGTGGTAGCTGAGGAAGGCGTTGTCGTTGCTCAGCAGGGTGTAGTTGATTGTGCTGTTCGGGTCTGCCAGCAGCAGATCCTGGTGCTGGTGTATTACCTGTTAGAAGGAGCATGCAGCAATTCATTGGTGAAGAGCAACCCGAGACATGAGAAGCATCCTTTAGCTCGCATACCGCTACCACAACTACATTCATTGTCTAAGAACAAACTGAACACTTATGTACTATATTTATATTTGAAAATACAGTCTTGCAAATCTATGTGTAAAGGTTAGCAGCGGTGCTATGCTAACATGCTAATGTGTTCAGTCACAGCACTCTAAAGCACATATCAATTAATCAATTATCTTAATGACCTATGCATAGTAAAGACAGCTGTCTGTATACTGTATAAGGGTTAAATGGGAAACCTAACTAGGAAAACATGCAAATATTGGCCTTCTAATTAAATACAAAGTCTCATTGTCTTGCTATAGTCTAATTTCCATCATGTGAAGAATAAAAGTTTTGGTGAAACACCAAACTCCTATGTTATTTTTGACTCATTTAAGTAGACATATACTTGGTAGTTAACAGCAGCCAATAGAAAACCTCAGTCACCTCAGAAAACACAATGTAAATGACTTCCAGATGGTCACTTAACACATTTTAATGTAATTTGTTTTCCCCTTTCTGCTCACCTTCACCACCATCGCAGCATAGGTCACGTCCGCCCTCCACTCCTGAGGCCGGGACCAACCCACCAGGGGATCCGCCTCATCATTGTAAAATGGGAGGCTGCGGAACCGGGGGAAACGCTCCTGGATCTCTCCGACTGTCTGCATCTCCTGCTGGAGGATGGGCAAGGAGTAGCCTCCTCCCTGAAGGACAGAAACAAAAGGTAAGCACCCATTTTTTTTTTTAAATTTGCATTAGTTTTACAGTTAATTAATTAATTAATATAGGTTTACATAACACAGTCAACTGTTATTATCTAAATAACTTCCCTATCCTTGTATGGGACTGTGTCACCCTATGAATATTCTGTGAAACATTTCATGAACTGATATTAAAAAAGGTTTTAAAGACCAATCCTAACAAATATTTAAACAAATTCATCATATTATAAGGAATTGCTAAGATTTAGTGATTTCAAGACAAAGTCTCGCATTTGAAAAAATAAAAAAATCTCTTCACTGAAAAAATAATTATTTTTATCTTTAATTTATTTGTAGCTTTGGCAATATTGTTGTTTTACATTCATGCCAATAAAGCTAGATTGAACTGAACTTTATTTTAGAGGGGCTGGCACATCAAATCTAACACTCTTGAAAATGGCCATATTCACTTTCTATTTGTTCTGGATTTGCTTCCAGAAAAGCCGACCTTCTTGTGCAGGGCGATGTAGTCGAGCCTGACCCCCGTCTCTCCAGTGAAGTAGTTGGTGCCGTTGTAGCAGTGCTGCAGCATGGCCCAGCAGTATGGCGAGTGTGGGGGAGAATGGCAGGAGTCTCCTGGACCCCCAAACCTCAGGAGACTGCTGGCGGCGCGCAGACCCTCCGAACAGGCATCATAGTAGTTTAGAAACCCTAAAGAAAAAATTATTATGCTGATAGAACCACAGAACTTCTCATGGGCACAGCACTGCAGTTTGTTTACAAGTTCAATAAAAGGTATTCTCTGCTCAATCTGTGAAATGTAAGCTTTTAAAAAACTCCAAAAAAAGATCCACAAGTTTAGTGTTCTCATTAAAACAGCTGTCAGGCCATCACTGCTTGCTAAAACTCTCCAGTGAAACCCAGGATTTTTCTGCTCAGGTGCAGGTTTCAAATCAGCATTTATCAAATGACACATGTTTTAGAATAAGCAGTATTATAATCACATGTGATATTGCATCTGAGAGAAAATCTGAAGGAATATCCATTTAAAGAATAAAAAACGTAGGATGCTTTACGGACTTACCTTGAACTGACACGGTGACATTATCAAAGTCGTGGTTGTTGGGCTCATTCCATGTTTCAAAGTTCCACTGAGAAACACTTCCCAGGCCATATTTGTCTGTAATTTAGAGTCAACAATGAGCATTTATACATAGGTCAACAATTACCTCTGAAACTTTGCATATGTACATATATACACCGTATAGCATATTGATGTATTTTTGTTTACTCTTTGCACTACATTCCCCTGTGCTGCTGTGCCAATTTGAATTTCACCTACAGGGGGATCAAAAAAAATTATGATTGTGGAATACAAATGCTAAAATTTTAGCAATTAAAAAAGGTACATAAATATAATTCTTGCCTTAATTTTGCAGACCAAGCCCCACACAAGAATAATTCTTTAATAATTATTCAGCCGTTTGAGCCAATGCCTGCACCTCAATTACAACCGGTGTATTTTTTTTTAGGTTCAGGTTATTATTGACCATGATTAGATGGTATGGACTGCACACAACACATTAAAAAAAACCCAATGCAATAGTAAAAATGATGAAAGCACTCACTCACCGATGTACCTCGTGGCTATGAGGTAAACCAGATTTCTCCACTCGACCACTTGTGATTTGTCCTCAAAGTCAGTGAAGTAGTTGGAGACACTGCCCATCAGTTCAAAACCTGAAAAGTGCAGGAATGAAAAATTTCAGCAGTAGGTTGTACACTTTAAGTGTAGTTTGGAAAAGGCTCTAACTCTGCTTTAATTGGCTTCTGAATTGAATAATTTGGGACAATAATGCCTCATTTATATTCACTTAACCAAATAACAATCGCACAAGAGGCAGATTAGAGATGTTCTTTGATTATAGATAAATCAAAGAACACCTTCCCAGCCTGGTGTTGTGTGCTGCAGTACCGGGTCGGAGTCCATTAATCCACAAGAGTTCTATCAGCTGGTCCAGTTTGGTGAAGTTGTACTGGGATCGTCCTCCAACGTCTCTAATACAACAAAATCAGACAGCTGAAAATGTCATAAATTTGAAAGGTTTTCTTTCACTAGAGTGTATTTATGGGAAGTCTGGCTGGAGAGGCGTCCACTTGCTTTCTCACTTACTGCACACTGACCAGCTCCAACATCCAGTGTATCCTGACCTGCTGGATCCCTCCATGGGGGACGGAGCCCACGTAGGCCAGGTTCAGCTGCTGGTCGATGCTCAGGTCAAACCGGTGGGCATCTGTGTGAGGGAGCGGGGGGCTAAACACAAAAAAAGAGCCTCCTATATAAACTTCCTATGAAAGTATAGCTTCAGACATGTCTTTATTGTCTCTTGAGAAAACTGCGCCAATCTCCACTGAAGAAAACGACCATTCATAAAATGTCCTGCCCTTGTTAAAGATGCTCACTCGGTGCAACAACTTTTAATAGCTCTTATTGATTGCAGATGTCTTGTGGTAGGTTCGGTATTAAAATAAACCCACACTGATTTGTCTTTATTAATAAAATCTAAACAGCTTCTTGCCCATTTCTGTGTATTTTGCTGGTGCGTATAAAAACAATTCACGTGACCTACCAAAAACCAGTGCTTCTCCAGAAGTGTTTAAGGTCTCCCACCGGTCTCCCCACATCAACCGTGATGACATAGGACGCGCTTGAAGTTTCGGTAACATTAAGAAGTAACGCAAAGACAGAAAAAGTTACCCACTGCATGTCTGCGACCGAGCATGGCGACTTGCTACGTCGCGCTAGTTTGTTAATTGGCTCTAAAAGCGATGAGAAATTACTCCCGACGGGTCACCTGGACTCCAACATAAGGTTTTGTGAGAGTGAATTAAAACTAGGCCTTTAACATAATTCACTTTAGACCCCAACAACACAAACACATCTTCACTCCAGTGAGCTGCAGTCAGCTGAGCCTGGTGACGTTTAATGCGTGCGACCGTGTTGTTGTAGTCTTTTTAAGGAAGTGGCGTTAAGTTTCCATAAAATATATTCAGGATTCACAAACTTTTTTTAATCTGTTGCACGTAAACAAGCACTAAATACGAATTAGATAATACATACGTAATAAAAACATTTAATTTGTGTCACACACACACGTATATATATTTGTACATGTATATTTCAATTCTTTATGTACCACGATTTTATGCACTGTAATAATTGCTTATCATTTTGTCGATTTATAGCTGCAATAAATCAATAAGTCAAGACTCAGTGGATATGATCGTCAGATATAACGAGGTACACGGTGACTCAGTGTAGTAAATAGTTCAATACTAATTGTTTTGTTGTTGTTTTTAAAGTACTGATGCACTTAACATACCCTGCGGATAGATCGTGTGTAAATTAGATGTCACAGTTGGTGATATTTGAGGATATATTTCAGGACCAAGCCCCAATATCAAAGAGGCCAATCAGCAATGGAAAAATCAAAGTGGTTGGCACATCCCCTAAAGCAGATGTTTTCAAAGAGGGAGGCTCCAAGCTGCTTAAGCAGAAGAGGAAAAATAATATTTATATTGTTAACTAATATTGGTTATTACATTAGTTTAAAAAAAAGACCTCACAGAATAGGTTTATGGTCTTTCCCACTTTTTCAGAGTCAGATTTTTTTTTTTCATTTGTTGTAGTTTGAAGTTACATCAAACAGAAATATTAGATTTTCTTGCCTCCGTTGTTAAGTGTCTGTGGGAACAGATATCATAATTGTGATGTTATTTAGAATTGTTAGGAAGCATCCAGACCTCTCAGGTCGTCTGGGATCAGGTCTAAACATGGAGAAGCAGCGTTCAGTTTTTATGCTCCATATATCTTAAACAAACTCCCAGAAAACTGCAGCTCTGCTGAAACGGTCAGTTTTTAAAAAAATCAAGACTGAAGACTTTTCTTTTTACCACTACCTTTAATTAAATCAAAAGTAAAGCTGTAGATTAACATCTTAACACTGCACTGTAACTTTTACTATCCTGTGTTTTTATTGCACCCTTTGATAAATTGTATTTCAATGTCTTTTTTTATTTCCCTGTAACACTTTTATGTTTTATGTAAAGCACTTTGAATCATCTTGTTGAAATGTGCTGTACAAATAAAATTACCTTGTCTCGTTTTGAGCGAAACTAAGCAAGTAAACTAGGCTTTTCCCAGCTTTGTCTAAGAGGAGGCCGACAGTCAGACCCCTGACCTACAGCAACAGTTGAACCAGTATCGCCTGGCCATTTACTTACTTAACAAAATGTGTGGTTTTGATTTACTTGCAGTAAAGTGTTAATCTTCCTTCCAGTGTGCGTTTACTCAAGTAAGGTCAAATAATAGTTTGTATAATCATAATTTGTATGATGTCAGATCAACTGCTGCATCAACACAGAGGCTTTAAATTTTTCACCTGACATAATATCTTGTGTACAGTGAAGACAGAAACTACCAACATAACAGAACTTTGACAAAAAAAGTAAAACAACAAGCTGTTAATGGGACATTTATTTAAAAAAAAAAATTGGGAGAATCAAGAAGGCATGAAAGGAAAGTTCATGTCATTTACAGTCAAACTCAAGATACCGTTAAACAGCAGCAGTTATACACAAACCATTTACACAACCTGTACAAATATTTTTTCCCCGCAAATTTGCAAATTTAAATTCAAAATAACTTAAATAAGCTTCTATGTAAAAGTGCAAATCCTTATATGTGGGATGTCTGTGAGTAAGACCATGGCGACAGAAAGGGGTGCTTTGATGAGTTCACTGGCGATCGGGTGTTAACTTGTAAGGCATCACAAGCACATTTCAACACTGAACATTTACCGACTATACTGTCTTAAAGCACAGTCATATATTTATATATATATATATATATGCTTTTAATGTACAACATCTACACTTTTAGTAGACCCTTGTGTAATAATGATGCCTTACGTTGCATTTCAGCTTTGCTACTGTGCATATTTGCTCATACAAATCTATATTTTAATGACTCAACTTTTGTGATTTGAAAGAGAGCCCTTTCTCAATTTTGCACACCCAGCCCTGAATAAAAACCACTAAGATAACGTTTCAGTTCAGTGTTTGTAGTGTTCTTGGGGTGAAAGTTTGGACAATAAGCATGAAAGCATGGCAACAAAGCGCACGTTGCCTGTTTGATAGTGTTAGCATTAAAATCACAGTTACCAGAGGCCATTCTTTAACAGGATGAACCAGGATACGGCTGGGCAGTAGTTGTCCACAGGTTTCAGGCTTTGACAGTGTGTGCGTGCGTGTGTTTGTGTGCGGAGGTGAGGGGGTCGGTGATTCTGCACAGTCACAAGGCATGAGGCAACAAAGAGTGGCAAACTGTTAATGCTGATACTTCAAAGTCTCTACAAGCATCCTCCTGATTGGTGAGGAGGGGAAAGAAACTAACTAACCCACGCACACTATTGGGCCTCACATGCTTCTGTATTAACATGCAGCCGATGAAAAAACGAGTAGGAGAGTATTTTACAGGATATCTGCTAATGGAGCACTGGTCACCATGGGCTCTACTGGACAGGAGGCTGGAAATGTGTTTGGTAAATAAAAAGGTGTTCAGGCATTTGCAATACAAAAGGAGAAAATAACGAGCATCGAGTCTTTGTGTGTGTGTGTGTGTGTGTGTGATGAAAGTAACTACGACTTCTGCTCAGCTCCTGCTGCGGACTGAGCTGCACTCTCCGGTTTAAGGATCTGGTAGGTGATGAGGTACTCTGGGTAGGCCTAAAGGGGGAAACATAGCAATAAATTAGCCAACATGACACAGCAGGTGTTTATAACGTAAGGGATGCACCGAATATTCGGCCGACGAAATTAATTGGACGAAAATAGCAAAAAAAAAGGCACATTTTGATGTTCGGCCTAATAAGTCAAAGGACTGAATTAAATTTACCGAACAATTACGTTGACATGTCGGCAGTGTGGAAGCATTTTAAAGTGTCAGAGAAAGACGCAAAAACTCGCCGTTTGCAGACGCTGTTCTGCTGAACCGTCTCGTAGCACACTGCATCTGTGGCTGACTTCTTTGAAAAGGCAACAAACTGTCTGACCCGCTTTGAGTGTTTCTGTCACTCATTTATGAGACGGCGATTAAACGAACTGCACCAACATTTGGAGAGCACACGTCTTCATTATGGTAAATCCACTAAAACGACCCAGAGCGAGCCGACAGGCAGGTTAGTTACTTTATCCTGTCAGTTTCTCTCTTGACAAGTGTTGCAGCATGAGAGTCCTACCTGAAGAAAGGCTGTGAAGTCTTCGTGTTACAAGAACCACATACTACATTGTTTTTTAAATTAGGTCGGACTTGATGAATTCAGCGCGAGGACGCACATGCGACCGGTTTTCAAAATAAAGTGTCTATGCAAGATGAAAATAAGATTAATTAGATTATATTTACAGAAAGTACAAAACATATTACATGTGTCCATTAAAAGCAAATGGATAAATGTAATTTATTTTATCGGACTCAACTCGGGCCTCGGACACACCCACCATAGTCTCTCCAAGTCCTGTGGGGAAGCGCGAGTAAAAAGCACATTTTGACTATTTAATTTATGCAAAGGTAAAAAAAATGGCAAAATAAATTGAAAAAATGTGAAAAACCTTGTTCGGTGTTCGACAAATTCTTTCATTATATTCGGTTTTGGCTTGGCTGAGAATTTTCATTTCGGTGCGTCCCTATTATAATGTATTTTGTCTGATCAAACATAAAAGCCTCAACGGGATTTGGAGCATGAGACTTTTCACACGCTGGTGTCGTCGTTTACCTGCTCTCCTCTGTAGATGACATACTCGGCGTAGGCCAGGCCGTTGACGCTGGGCCGCCCGATCACTGAGTGGTGTCCCGGAGGGGCGTGGGCCATCTTCATGGCGCTGAACTGTAGGAAGGACTTCCCCAGGGTCACTCGGCAGAACAGCATCTGCCTGAGAATGCAGATGAGAAGAAAGAGGTGGTGACATGGGTGCAAAGTTGTTTTACAACCAAACCATCTTCTAGTGTTGTTGTTTAGTTTGATAGTCAAGATCAGGGGGGGACAAAGTATTCAGATCATTTAGTAAAAGTACTGAAACACACTGTAAAAATAAAAAATGTTATAAGTCCTGCATTAAAATGTAATCATCTGCAGAAAAATGTCCCCTGTGACGGTTGTACATATATCTTTATAGCATTGATGTAAAAGCAGGATTTTTCTGTTCAGTTTTGAACTATTTTCTATTGGATAGAAACTAATGATTTTCATTGTGGATAAATCTGCTGATTATTTTCTCTACCGACTATAATTATATAACTATAAGAGACTATAATTATTAGAAGTGCACCAGGAACAGTCTTTGACCATATCTTGGAAAAATATGTCAAAATAAAGCTAGAAACTGACGCATTTGCGTAGTTTAATTAATAACAAAACACCTCTAATAAACTCTATATAAGTTTTGTCTGTAAAATGTTAGTAAGTGACTAGTAACTAAAGGGTACCAGACAAATGTAGTGAAATAGAAATACATCCCACTTAGGTGTAGTGGAGTAGAAGTAGAAAGTAGCATGGTGAGAATATACACAAGTAAATGTACTTAGTTACTGTGCACCACTGGTCGGGGATCAGTTACCTGTGGCACAGGTAGCAGGATCGGTCTTTGTGCGTCGGGCAGCCCGTGCCTCCACCGATGCCGTAGACGTACTGATTGCTCTTTGAGGAGTTCTCCGCAAAGTAGATGCCCGCTCCGAACATCCCTCCTATGTATGCGTGGCGCTCATCAAAGCCTTTGTGGATGATGGCGTTGATGAACGGGGAACCTGAATGAAGGCGTGACGACAGCGGCAGAATGATATTACATACAATAAGTAATTTGCAAACTGACGCCTGACAAACAGGAACCGAAAGTGTGTTTACGAGCAGCTAAACTCTTGTTCCAATGAGACTAACTACTCCTGATGCTGACACACAGAGCAAACAGGTGGTGTGACAGAGGGTGTGGTTACCGTGAAACAACATCCGCTCATTGTGGTGGTTGTGGTTCTCATCTGCGATCTCCTTCTGCCGGTGGGTGTAACGTTCCCTCAGCTTCTTGTTTACCACCTTCTGAATCTGTGGGGCGGAAAAATGAGACACATCAAGCAAGATGCTGGGCGGCGTGTCGGTTATTAATACAATCTACCAAAGAAATAGTCCCAATAAAAGCTGCTCTGTGGTTCAGAAAGAACAAGTACGGAGAGATTCCTGGTTCAGACCTTGATGATGTTGTATTTGCTGAACACACCGCCAGCGTTGCCTCCGTCTCTGTGCTCTCTGATGGTGCTCTGCATCTGAGGGGGACACACACAACAAAAACACAGTGACTTTCTTATCAGACAAACTACTAGCTATTAGCAAATGGTCTGCACATTTTCACCTTTCAAGCTTATGAATCAGTTCTTACCAGCCATGTACAGCGGCTGCTTGAATCTACACATTTTGTTATCAGTCCCTCCAGAAAAACACGATTATGCGATCGCTGAATTCAATGCATAATCAGCCAAAGTCCGCATATTTATGCGGGGTTCGCATTTTTTCAAATACTCCGCAATTTTGCCGCATAAATTGCTGATTTCCGCGCAAAATATGCGGGGCTTGCATGATTTCATAATCCCCGCATTTTCATCGCAAAAAAAGTCACATACATCTTAGCATAAAGTTGGAAAATGTTGCGTTTACTTCACACAAGAGCAGCCATCCCCCTGTTGCCATGGGAACGTTTTGAAGTAACGTAA
>JAPMOB010205642.1:0-32664 GCA_029875015.1 Lepomis gibbosus
GTGTGTGTGTGTGTGTGTGTGTGTGTGTGTGTGTGTGTGTGTGTGTGTGTGTGTGTGTGTGTGTGTGTGTGTGTCACAGACTCAAGTGAAGTTACCTTGGGGAAAAATGCCAGTGAGGATGAGGCTGGGCGAGGAACTGAGATGATTAGACCACCTACAAATGATTCAGCGCCAAGTCAAAGAGATTTACTCGATTTTCAGTGGACTGGCTCCTCTGTCTTATCAAACTTCTTGCAGCAGGAGTGCTGATTAGGGAACTTTGATTAAACAGGAATGTTGGTTGATTTACGTTTAATTGATAAAGGATGAGTTAATGCATCATTCTGCATGTGTGTAAAAAACAGTAATTTGGAATATGACCAACTCCTACCCGAAGCTAGAAATCAGAGATAAACAACGGTTAATTACAAGACATGAAACCAGGGAACGCAATGTAACTGAGGAAACTCTTTCTACTAGATAAGTATTTAATATAGCATCAGGCTCATTTAAGAGAGCATTTTGTGGGATCACAAGTTGCCCTGCTCTCTTTTGGAGAAACACATCCAGATGTTATACAGGACATGTCAATAGTTACTTTTGTCAAATATAATAGTCAAATTGTTCACCAAGTGTACACAAGTGTACGGTATGTAAAAGTGAGATGGTGAGGCAAGCCAAGACCATGATGGAATAACAAAAGTAGAAAAATATTACGTACATGTGTGTTAATGAAACCACACAGAGCATGTACGAAACTGTAGGTCATAAGCCTAGTGCAGACTACACGACTTTCAACGGGAGATCGCTGTGCTGCTCAGACTACATTACTTGCTGTCTTGTAACTAGAGTCTTAAAGTCACTGTAGTGTTCGCACTACGTGACTGATGATCAGCGACAAGGGGTCACACACTACACAAGCTGAGAACGACTCTCTCGTTTCAACGACAAAACAGCGTTTTGTCAAGAAAAAACACTTGAGAAGTAACATGGGAAATGACGCGAAACCACTTGCGAATCAAGAGTTGTTTATTATTATAAAGACAAAGAATATGGGTGAAAGAATTGGTTAGCACATGCGGGCAGCAGGGATTGTCTGTGCTACAGAGAGAGTTGGAGGTGGTAAAAAATATCTCTTTGATGCATCAATGAGTCGTTCACACATAATGATTGGCGAGCGCAGATCAATCGCTGATTTGCCTCCAATCCGAAGGTCAGCGAGCTTGGTGATTTGCAAATCGGGCTTAAAATAGAGTAGTGTAATCTAGGCTTTACTGGTGTGTAATATTAACATAGCTAGCCTAAAAAGATTGTTTCCATTTTGGGATAGAGTATATAAATCTATGGGCAGTCACAAGATGGGGAAAGGGTTAAGAATCAAGAACATATATTTCTCTATTACAATAGTAGGTTGAACTTTTTCTGAATTTTCTCGACTTTTTTGCCTTTCTCTTGTGAAACCTGAGAAATAAAAAACACTCTTTGGTTGAACTGCTCACCAATCATGTCTTTAAAATCAATGTCTAACAACCTGAGATTTTACTTTAGATGAAAAATGTCACTTACGTGTTTTGCCTATAGCGTCAGTTTGGAGTGTTTTTGTACAATACGAGTCACAGGAAGAAATCAGTGGTCCTTTAATAGCATTATTATAGTTGCTGGTGATTTGAATACAGAGTAAAGTAATGATCATGTCCATACAAAAGACAGAAATAGCCTGAAAAATATATAAGCTCTTTTATAGCTGGGGTAGAAAATTTAATTCAGAACCATTTTTGTTATATTTTTTAAATGAATCAAATGTTCTGACACAAAATTGAAATCTGAAAAAAACAAAAGTTAATTCTGAAAAAAACTTGATCTGTGGCTGTCACAGTCCGTGATAAGCATGGTCAATCATTTCATTCGGTCTGACCGAAATGATTGCTTAGCCTACCTGTCAGTCTGCCTGCCTCCCTGTCTAACGGTCTTACTACCTACTTGCGTGCACTCTGCCCATGCACTCCCTGTGCATGAAAATGTGTTTTAGGGGAGTGGCTTTGGAGAGAGGTCTGCAGGAAAGGGGGTGGGATTTTTTCATTTGGATACTAATTGCCTACTTCTGCTTTAACAATAAAAGAAGATTTTATATAAAGAGGTTGTATAAAAAGCCAAAGCATTAATCCCAATGAATGACTAAATTCATTGAGAGCATTTTTGAAAGCACATTTAGTTAGAACATCACTGGTTTTAATATGAGCCAGTCCTCAAAGAGGGTGAGTACATACAACAAAACAAGTAATAGAAGCTTCTGAAAGAACCCCTTGTCCATTTATTTTACATGGAACAGCGTGCTTTAGTTCTCCTTTAATCATATCATATCTTTGATCCACCCACCTATCGGAAAATTATAGGCTCTCACTCACAAATTCTCCATTAGCTGGGAAATGTGTGCACTGGACTGGTTGTCCTCGCCAAACCTCCACCATTACCAGCTGTAGCCAAGCCTTACAGGAGAGGAATACGACCAGACAATAGGTACACTCAGTCTGACTCTAGGTCAGTGGCTGGGTTCAAATCTGGCATCTTTTGATCTCTGTATGTGACAAGCACAGTTTTATATCACATAAAGGAAAGAGTTTATTTGATCATTTAAAGAGACACAGATGACATGCAACAAGGATCAGAGGCCAGATCCGAACACAGGATGTTGTGATTATATGGTTGCATTTCACCAAGCATTCTTTTTAAGATAATTTTTATGGAATTTCTGCTTGTAGAGACAGATAAGAGATGGGAATGACATGTGATAAAGATCCAAATCTTTATCCAAAGTGCTTAAAGACACTTCAAGAAGACAAAAAAGTATTCATCGTGATTGTGACTTTTCTGAAAGGGCAAGGTTAGCCTGCTACCTGATGCACTGTACATCTCGGTTTCATAGCCAAACTGCAAGAAGAAAGGGACAAAACCACAGTCCAGCCTGAACCGCAGTCATCAAACCACCCTGACCTCCTACTTCAGTGACTTTGTGGCACGTGAACGTCACACTACTTTGTCCTGATGAACAAGAGGTCACTGGCGCCTGAACGTAAACATATGTTGTTGAGTATTTGCTGAAACAACTGAAGCATTTGCTTTTCTAGAGAAGACAGTCTCCCATGCATCCCAAACTAGAGAGCAGAAAAAGAGAAATCAGGGATTATGTGACTAACTCTCATTAATGCACCTAAGGAAATTGTGCAGCCAGTGGTGCAGCAACTGCAGCCAGTTGATTGCCGGGAACGTGTCAATTTCCACATCTCAACACTGAACAAACATACAAAGCCGCCACGACTCTATCCCCCTTAATCTCTCAGCCTACATCACAGACCAGGAAGCAGCCTAACAACCCCCAGCCCAAAGCCAAGGGCAAGCAAGAGAGCGCACCTTCGACTGCAGAGAGCAAACAGGGGAGAGGGGAGATCTATATTTCACAAAGCGGGGCCCGGCACTCAAGGCTTGGCAAAAGTAAACAATAGCACTAGCAGGCCCACAATTGATGGCACCGTTCCTTTTTATACAGTAAATAGATGTCAAACAGTGGTGGAACACAGCGACCAGATTACAAAAGATTTGCAACACCCGCAGGATTACAGAAGAATGCTTTCCTTTGATCTTACACTACTTAGTCTTTGATTCCCTGTAATTACTCGAGCCGCTTTCTTAGACAGAGCCTGAAAAATGATGCATGGCCTTTAACAATTTCTTAATTTTAGGAGGAATTAATGACTGGACTCTGGTTTCTCTACATACTGGAGGCAAAGAACTCAAGTGACATTTGATGTAAAGGATAACAGTTAATATTGGTTGGTTTTAATGGTTGAAAAGGACATTTAAAACCATGCAAATATTTGTTTTTTAATTGCACACATCTTATATATTGTATTTATTCAAGTCTTAAACTATTCCCCAAACACAAGACTTATAAAATATGATCATCAGGAATTTTGATCTAGTGGCAGGGCTTAAGGAATACCTGTGTGTTGATCAGTTGGTTGGTCGATCCACCATTTTAGTCCAGGCTGAATTAGCTCAACAACTGTTTGATGGATTCCCATGAAATTTAAAACAGATGTACATGGTGACCAGAATATGAATCCTGATGACTCTAGTGAGTCCCTGGCATTTCCTCTAACACCACAGCAGGTCAGGTTTTCCCTCATTCTGTTAAAATATTTCAACATCTGAGAGATTGATTGGCATCAAATGTTAGCTAGGCATTCGTGGTTCCCAGAGGATGTATCCGCTTGAGTTTTCCTTATACACCACCATGAGGTTGGCATTTGAAGTTTTGAGTAAAATAAACAACTGTTTTGTGGATTGCCAAAGAATAAATTGTAATTAGGCATTTGGTGATCCCTTGACTTTCCATCTACCATCAGATCAGAATTTCAGTTTGTCCAGTATTTTAGTATATGTCCAAATACCTGTAAGCTAATGATATTCAGCCTCAGTTGTACTTTGTGTTTATTACTGAATTGCAAATATTAACATGCTATCACACTAAACTATGATTGTGAACATCACAAACATTATGCCTGCTTAACATCAACATGTTTACATTAGCATTTAGCTTAAAGCAGAGCTGCTAGCATCACTATAGACTCTGTCTTATTTCTGTACGTTCAGATTTTTGAAAAGGATTTTGTAATTCTTTAAATTAATGTAAAATTTAAAAAAAAACAGAAAAACTGGAATGTTTTATGAAATGTTCTAGAAAGCAGTATTTTTCAGAACTGACCCCATAGCTATATTCATGCGTACATATTTGTACATGTATGCAATATTTACCAAACCATACTTTGTAATTTTATCATCCCACCCTGGCACAGTAAGATGTTATAATCACACAAGATTCTAGACACAATGGCTTTAAATTTTAGATGCCCATTTGTCTGCAAGATTGTGTTTTCACTCATCAGTACCAATGAATCATATCATATGCATGTTATGAAGATATTGTATAAACACACACTCATCAGCTACCATGCTGTGTGTCAGTGAGAGTGAGCGTTGAGCTTCGTGCAGATATTTCTGCTTCCTCCAAGAGGTGGTGGCGCGGGTAAGTGATCTCAGCAGTTGCATGCTACGGAAGAAGATAGCAAAGATAGATGAAAGACTGCCTGCATGTCAGACTGGAAGAGAAGAAGATGAGAAGGGGATGAAGTCTCCAAAACAATTCCATTATTGACTCAGTAAGTGCAGGCAATAAGGGTCTTCTTTTCTCTGTCCTCATCAAAGTTCTTCACAGGAGGCCAAAAGGGAAATAATGCGCCAGAAAGCTTGAACCAAATCATTCCTGGGCATCAAAGGATTGCCATTATCTCACACAAAGACACACATACGCACACACGCACACACACCTACACACATACTTACGCATAAGCTCACAGCATTCTCAGAGGCATCTTGGAGCACTGTAATGCTTTGATGTGCATTTATCTGGATGTTGTAAGCTGATGTTACAGGGCCACCATGTTTAAAGCAGTCGACTGAGTTACAGTTGGTTAAAGAATACCGATACTGACATTTATGTAGACAGCATAAAAACCTCAACCTTGCACGGGATTTCAACAGAGAGTCGCTCCTAATGACATACAACATATACAACAACTTGCATATAGCTTTACATAAGTGCATATCTAACTGTATCCTTAGGGGAAATAACATGCTATAAATATATAAAAATATATTTGACAGAGTATTGTACTTGGTCTTGAGCATGTATCATGTTACAGCTCGATGTCACTGTTTTGCCTTATCAATGTTTTTATATTTAAGCTTATAATTTGGGAGAGTCCTGGTGGCAACCGCACCACCCTCGCATCGAGTCCAGCTGGAGACCTTTATGGCACGTCATCTCCGATTTCTCTCCCCTCATCTCCTGTCCACTCTCCACAGTCTCTTATCTAATAAAGAAAAATGACCAATGAATATAAATATTTAACATGTTTGTGTTTGTTTTTTACCACTTGACCCAATTTTATACCCAGATCTTGCAAATTTTCAGTATTTCTCCACAGAACATTACTCTTCTCTGAAGGCAAAAGGTTCTGGAAATGTAAATCTCTCCTCTAGAACCCAGACTGATGAAACTAAAGTAAGAAGTTTTGCATGACTCCTCTCACTTGTGGAGTGTTTTTTGTACAAAACATCTTAGTCGATAAACATTTGCATGGTTGTTTCCACCACCACCAGTGAGTGGAGTAGTGTGCAAGTTGGCAGGAATATATATTGTGTCAACTGGCTACATATGAATGTGTATGGGTGCCATTATGCATGTGCTATTAAAGTAAAACAGCAGCCCACTCATCAAAATATTGCTCCAGAGCCTCTGGTGGTGTACAGTGTACATTTAAGTGATACTAGAAATGTTTTATTTATGTCAAAAAAAATATTTTTTAAAATATCTTGAAACAGTAAATAAAATTTTGTCAATAATGACAAAACCCAACATATCGGTCTAACCCTGGCCTAGACGGCCTGTTACGGCGGCACTTGCTTAGCCTGCATCCTTCTTTGGGATTTAGGCGTGGTTTCCTCTCAGCTGAGTTTGTTATCCCTTCACCCTCATTCTCTTAAATGCCCATGAAGATAACGATGGCTGTGTGATAAGTGAGCGTGCACCTCTCTGCACAGAGCGGATGACAAGAGGAGCAAGTGTGTCTCTCCTCTTTGTGGGTCTTAAATTTCAAAGAGAGATGCAGGCAGGAAGAGTTGGGAATCTTGCATGAATGGACTCAGAAGAGATGAACAATCATGAAAATCAGAATTAAACAGTTTATTGAAATTTATTTCAATACAAGAACCACTGAAATCCTTTGTTATGCAATGTACCCTAATCTATATACAACAGAATTTGCTTCTGAGTGGGTGGAAGATAAATACATGCAGCAAATCACCTTATTTTAGCATGACTCTGTGTGTGTAGGTGAGAGAGAGAGAGAGAGAGAGAAAGAGACACACACACACACAGAGAGTGTAATTTTTAATCATTGAAATGTTCATAGTTTGGTCTTGGGATTCATATAACCATCCCAGAAACCATTTATGTGCTTGACACACACATGCCAAACAGGCCTGAGCTCAAAGATATGCAGATATCCTCAAAGCTGCACACACACACACACACACACACACACACACGTAGATGATTAATAAAAACTCACTCAATGACAGACAAAGCTCTATTGTGCCACATTAATAAGATTTAATACGGAGCTTTCTTGTTCTCTGAGACAGGCAGGCCAACTTGTTCTTGTTGGCAAACTCATCTTATCTCAGTATCTTCCAACCTTGTCATTCATTACTTGGCCTCTAGCTTATCTAAACTGAGGACTAGCGTTTTCAGCATCCTGACTCCCGCAGGCAGGAAAATGTGAAAGTTACAGTTCCATTTTAAGACTAAAATGAAATATATTTGGTTTGCAAGAGGTTTTATTACAGCCACACAAAAAAAGAGTGATGATCAAAGCAAGTGCCAGATCTCTATGTGCATGATCTGTTTTCATTATTTGCATGTTTTCTCCAGTGCAAAAGAGCCATGCAACAACTACTGTTATCAAAGACTTGATAATGATCAAATGTATCTCTAAAGTTTCACAGACTAACAAGCAGGATAGCTAGATATGCCACTTGTACACGCAACAACTGAACCCTTCTCATACTGATTTATTGTTATACATAGCCCAACAAAATCCAATGGGCTTCAATGAAACCATGGCATTTTTGCACTGATGATGAGGGATGGGAACATGTTTTGTGTTACTTTGTCACACTATGCGGGATGTTGCTGGACATGTGTACTCCTAGAATCTAAGCTTCCGTTGGTGTGTGCTGGGTATCTTTTAAACATTACTATGTCTGTCATCTTCTCTGCTGATATTTTGCGATTTGTTTTGTCTTCATTTCCTTGCATTTCTATTAATTTATTCATTACTTTATGTATTGTAAATGTTTTTATTTTTATTCATTATTATAGAGTCATCTTTAACAACTTGCTTTTGATTTCTTTTCTATCACTCTTATCCTGTTTATCCTATTTTTTGTATCTTCCACTCTATTCCATCTTTTCCTGTGTGTATGTGGCTATATTCTTATTAGCGCATGCATACTACTGTTTCTGTGCTCCTTTTTACAAGTTTGAATAACAAATGGCATATTATATGGGTTTATGGTACCTTTTTAACATGTAGTCAGGGACAACAGATGACAATGTGCTTTCTAGGCCAACTCTGTTTGATGTTGATCTGTGGGCATTGTCCCTGTCAAATAAAGCGACAAATGAAAATAATGAATTTAGATCCAGTTTGTTTTCTGCTTTAAACTAATTTCATGACAAAATGCACACACTCCCTATACAGACATATTAGATGCCTCACAGCACAAAAACACACCATTATACTGTAAAACAGTGTGTAATGAATGTATATGTACAGTGATCTGTATAAACACCTGTATTTTGTATATGTTGTTCTTTTTCACTGCATTTGACTCGTTTATTTATTGTACTTTGTATGTAAGTGCATGATTGTGTCAGCAAATATACATAGCATCATCATCTAATTCCTATTTATTTATTTTATCCAGCATTTGAAGGAGTTCAGAATGTGATATTGCGAGTTTGGGTTTTGTGCCAGGGGGAGGCCTAAGGGCTTGCCCTACATCATTCATTATGCCCTTGCCCATCAAGCAGAGCAAGCTGTACTGCTTTGGAGTCATTCCAAGAGGGCTCTCGTCATTAGCTTGCCACTTGGCGGCCAATTGCTGAAGCAAAAGAGACAAAAGCTGCAGCCCACCCTTGCATGCTCTGATTGCTCTGAGAGAGAGAGAGAGAGAGAGATGAGGTATGGGGGCCTCCTTTTTGGCATGGTGGAACATAGATTCTAGTAGCAGGGTGGTTATGTGGTTGGTTTTGGCACAGGATGTCCAGGACAGAGGTAAATGGGGTCTCTATCAGCTCAGTGAGTTTTCCGTTGATTCAGATCACAGGAGTTTAAAGGAGTTTCCTCATACATGATTTGATTACGTGGAATAATATTTAATATCCAACCTAAGGCGACACACAGAGAAGAAGTCTATAATCCATTCTCACTTTTTTATTTCTGTCATTCAACTTACTCAATGAGTATTTATCGTCAAATTCTTCATACTAGCACTGTCTTTGTAGTCCTGGCAGGTGTTTGATCCATCAGATAAACTTATAATTTCCAATAAAATTGAAGGACGGGAGAAATAACTGGCAGACTTACAGACACCAAGAAAATAGGGATTCTATTGTCCATGATTTTGACATGCCTTGAAAGGCTTGGATTCGTCTTGATCCTCTCCCTTCTTGTTGGCTCTTTTGCCTCTTCACTCTCTCTCGCTCTCCCGACCGGTGGATTTTGCCATGCTGTGATCCTTATGTGCCTCCAGGCCCTCAGGTTATTTGAATATTGCGTGGAGTCAAAGCCTTGTCAATCAGATAAGCAGTGACCTTGCAGACCCAACAGATAAGACGTTACATGGCAAGAGGAAATGGCAGACAGGAGGGGACACAAGGCCTGACTATGAAGGCTCGGTGAAGCGAGACTGATCACAACGGCTCTTCAAACTCAAAAAGGCTGCCAAGAATGAAAATATATTGCTTGTGCCTCTTTTTTCCAATTTATATTGACTGAATCTGATTTGGACCTCATTGGCAAGTGCTTGTTTTTTCAATGGAAAAAAAAAATCCCAGCGTGCAAGGTGTTACAAGTTTTCTCTCACTATGAATGGGGAACATTTTCAAGAATGAATTATGCTTGTGAAGTCAACTTTATTAAGAAGTGGTTAGCGTTCCTTGTCATTTTTAAGTAATATTTCTCAGAAATATCAAAATCCAAAGAAAACTGCATCCATTATTAGTCTTAATGATCACTGATAGACACCCTTAGACAAAGCATTCATGCCAGATTTAACAGTCAATAAATGGCTTGCACATAGCAATTTCAGCAGCTACAGACTCAGTGAGGTGGTTGGAATAAGACAAACTTGCCAGTCATTCCGTTACACTGGGAAATTACAAAAGAATGAATGAAGGGCGAGTCTTTGTTTAGGACGACAGCTTTTGGGTGGTCCCCAGGTTGGAAGCCCTCTGGGAGGGATCAAGGAGACCTCCGCATGTAATACCAATACGACGACCTGTTGAAACAGGGTAGACGCTAATTCAGATGTAACTCAGCCACAACCAACATTTTCTTCTCTGTTTGAAAATGTATTTTTCCACAAAGCTATTACTTTTCATTCTTCCCATAATTAAATAATTATAAGTAGTTTTTGGAAAAATAAACTAGTTGTAACCCACGTCTGAGTGCAAACCTCAGATCTATTACATTTATAAAAGCATAAGACATCTCACCGCTGCAAAAGCCTGACTAAATTCTAGAAATACAACATAACACAATACTAAGTGTTGATTTGAATAATATTGCCTCAAATACATAAGCCACATGATCATCTAGGGAAATGTTTTCTGAGCCCACACACTCTCTCTTTTATTTCAACACCCTACTTCATATTCACGCATATTTAAACATAGGTCTGGGAGCTGCCCAGGACAACCACAGGCCTCTACTGCTGGCCACTGAGCCAATGGTTTGGTTCTTTTCTCAAGAGCCCCTTGTTGCTCAGGGAAGGGAGAGAAGTACTCATTCAGCCCACAAACAGTCTGGGGGGTTCAAACACTTCAGTCACAAGCGCTCATCTAAGTAAAAGGGTAACCGCTGCAAAGATGAGCTATTTAAGGCTGATGTAAATCCTTAATGTGCATTGTGTTAAACGGCACCACACTTTTATGGGTTGCAACTTTTTAAGAAAGTCAAAAACATTATGTTACATTTGTAATTTTTGTACATTCTGAATACTTATCTTATTTTGTTTTGTGACTGTTTTGCAAGATTTTAATGGAGGTAATTGTTTCATCACATTTTGATTTATCTTTTGATACTACATTGCTGATTAGACATTGATGAGATCCACATCAAGGTGTATGACATAATTTACCAGACCTAACTGCGCAGTGGCAAGAGCAGCCCACCACCCATGATGCCTGAGTACTATGAGTGTCAAGATATCGGAGAATTCAGATTACAAGACCGACCATGTTATCTGTGTTGCTGAAGATTCTGGTTTAACAGTGTTTCTCACACAGTTCATCTTTATCCTGGAAAACCTTTATATATGGTATTATCTGATCACTATGTTATGCACATGGTTTGAATTCCAACATTGGCACAACACCATTGCCAACATATTATTAATCTGGGCCAGAGCCAGTTTGTGCATCTTATCAGCAGGCTTGGAGCATTTCATTACAGTACTGTATATAACTGTACAGAAGATAGTTTGCATAATAACATAACCATGAATGAAAAAAATAGACAGTAAACAAGGAATATAATGCTAAAGTTTGTTTAAGACATGGAGGCTTTGTGTGCACATACTGTGTATAGACAACTCAAAGGCCTGGCCCACTGAACAAAACGTTGATAGTGAATTCCTAAGTTTTAATGGAATCTTCTTTTCAACAACCACATTAAACCCCTGAGTGCATGAATGACATAGCTTTGCGTGATACAACAGAAAATCAGCAGATGCCAAAGGCTGCAAACAATTGAATTAAGTGTGAGCCTGCAGTGCCCTCTATTGTCTTGAAAATGGACTAAGATGTGTGTGAAACCAGACCTAATCCTAACGCTAAAGCTGCTCTGCTTCTCTGCTCTGTAAAAATTTAGAAATAAAGCATTAAGGATTTCTCTATATGGACCATCCAATAGGTGTTAACTTTGGAATTAAATTTAAGATCCTATTTGTCGATAAAGCTCTTAATGGCCCTGGCCTGGCTCCACAATAAATATACAATATAGAAAATACAATATGCTGTTAGTTTACAAACCCACCAGACCACAGTGGGTTAATTTCAAGACTTATTTAGTTCATCATTCTTATAAAACATTTTATTTGTATGTTATTGTTTCTATCTATCTATTGGTGCTTCTCTGATTTTAATGCCTTTGCCTCTCTTTATATTCCTTTTGTTTTACATTTATTTATTTAGCAGACGCTTCTCATTTCCTAATGCTTTATCCAAAGTGACTTACAACTGCTATATATGTCAGACCAAAGGCAAGCGTTTTATCCACTGCGCCATCACCACCCAAAGTTTTGTTGTTGCATGCCTCTTTTTTTGCCCGTGCACTTTGAACTGCATTTGTATGAAAATGTGCTATACAAAAAAGATGAACTTCTATACTGTCAATAATTTAATTAATTTAATTTAAGGAATTAAGACAGACATCCCAGAACAGGCAAACAAGGATTAAGGAATAAGGTAACATCTGTCAGTTTTTTTTAAAGCTTTAACTGCTTGGACAGTGTTTTGATTATGAAACCTGCCATTGTGTTTAAAATCCACTAATAAAAAAGGTTTGGAGTGAGGTCAGTAGGCCTATTTAAATTAGTAGGCTCCACCTGACCATTACGGAGTCTGAAGATGATTAATTAAAAATATACATATAATATAGTCTACTACACAGTTTATTAGGCAGTCAGCAGTTAAAAATTAGATCTAAATTTAAGATTTGTTGTTTAAAAATAAATAAAAACATCGTTATTGTGGCAGTTATGTTACTGCACAATGATTATAATGATATTTATGGCAAAATTATGCAACCTCTTTGTATAAGCCCCCCTCAACAACCTCTGTTGGTTCCTAATTCATAAAACACATGACTCAGTTTCTCTTATGAATGTAGACAGACCAACATTTTTATTAGTTTTTAGAAAAAAAAGTCAAGGAAACATATAGGCCTGCATGCAGTGAGCGTCATTAGCCTACATATATGTGAAAGTTTCATTTTTCTGGCGTTGTTGAGCAGGCTTCTTTTTCTTCTTTACATTTACATGTTATTTATTTTTTGTTTTTTTTCCTCGTTTTCTGTATTTCGCAGTTACCCGCCTCCTTCAGCTTGCAGAAAAATACCACTTCCGGTTTACCCGGAAGTAAGCATAAGTCCCAAAGATGGCGGAACAAGGTCCGATGGCCATAGCGATGCGGCTACGAAATCAGCTACAGTCCGTCTACAAACTGGACCCGCTGAGGAACGAGGTAAATGCCCATGTTATTCGAGTTCGCCCGCACGAGGGAAGAAGCGTACGTGGATTCAAACTGCAGCAGAGACGAATTAAACGCACGCACTAACGGGAGATCGTTGTCGTCTCCGCGGCACCGATGGAGAGAGAGGAAGAGCAGCGATGTGAAGGGAGCCGCGATTGAGCATGCGTGGATGGTGGGAGTCCACCCGTGTTGTTCTGCTTGAACAGCGTAGCAGCGTGCAGAAATCCCGCAAAATAACTGTTATTTCGTTCGCTTTACACCACACATGTAGGTGTTTTCCCTCAGTTCAGTCGGGAGTTCACTTGTAGTTCAAACGATAACTGAATGAAGTGAGACGGTAACGGCCGCTGCACTCCGTTGGGTCCCTCTCGGTTAACGGTCATGAAGTAACGTTAAAGGCGGTCTGTTTTGCCGTTGGTTTGGGTTTGACGGTAACGCACCACTTTGTAGCAGTTAACTTACACTTGTTTGTTCAATAATGTCAAATATAGTGTTAGTGTTTGACGTTGGTCACACTAGGTTAGTTTTAAAAAAAACCCGACCCTATTCTATGGTGAATTGCTTCTGTCATTCACATTTCGCTTTGTTTTGTGTGATAATTCATTAGTCATCCTGGTGGCAATATTTCTCATTTCCTAACTTTTTAAGTTCCTTTGTTACACACTGAGGTCAAAGGTCAGGGTCAGCTGTCTTGTATTTTATCCTCTGTGAAGTTTGATGCTCATTAACTAGCCCTCAAATACAAAAAAAACTAAATTCATATTCCCACTGCCATCCATTATTATCTAATGTTATGCATTATACAACAGAGGTGCTTCTCATCCAGTCAACAGTTAGCCACAAAATGAAGAACCTTTTTGACCCAAACAGCATCCAATATTTGTAGTCACTGTTTATATATGATAATAAGAACAATTGTTGCTGAGATATAAATCGTTTGCGGTCAGCTGAGATGTATGATTTGAGTAGTGGATGTCCTGGTAGTGTTTAGTCATTTGGTAGCAACATTTCTCATTTCCTAACGTTTGAACTTCCTTCCTTACACATGGAGGTCAAAGGTCAGGGTCAGCTGTCTTGACCATTATTCTCTGTGAAGTATGATGCTCATTAACTAGCCGTCAGAACACAATTTTAAGTTCATGTTCACACTGCCATCCAATATCAAAGGTTTTTGTATCACACAGCAGAGGTGATGCTCATCCAGTTTGCTTTACAGGTGACAGTTAGACAAAAAGTAAAGCACCCTTCTGACCCAAACAGCATATACCAATATTTGTAGAATCACTGTTTATACATAATAAGCAGCATTGTTGTTGAGATACCTTAACCCCACAGATCAGCATTTCGAGATATAAATCATGTGCTTTCAGGTGTTATGTATGCTTTGAGTTTAAAGCAGGTGATAAATAAATGGTTAAACTAATGGTTAAAAGTATTGAACTAAAAATATTTAAAACACCTTTTTTTGTCCTAACAGGAGGAGGTGAAGTTGAAGATCAAGGACCTGAACGAACACATTGTCTGCTACCTTTGTGCGGGGTACTTCATAGACGCCACCACAATTACAGAGTGTTTGCACACCTGTGAGTTTAAACAGAGCTAGACAAAATGATCTGTTCCTGTTGTTATTTACTCGTAAAGTTCTGCAAGACTAGGATACTGTTCGCCTAGACGAAATCCCCAGAATGAGAGTGAAATGTCTTTCTTTCTTTCTGCTCTACAGTCTGTAAAAGTTGTATTGTGAAATACCTGCAAACAAGCAAGTATTGTCCAATGTGCAACATCAAAATCCATGAAACGCAGCCTTTACTCAACCTCAAACTGGATCGAGTGATGCAGGACATTGTCTACAAACTGGTGCCTGGACTACAAGAAAGTGCGTACAAAAAACACTGCTCTCTCAGTCAGTGTTACAAACAGTTGTGATCTAAAAGAGTTTGTCGTGAAATACAGCTGTAGACTAGTTGATTATCGACCATATTAGGCATTGTAAACACTACCTGTTTATAGCATATTTGAATAGAAGTATTGTCTCTATATTTGTCATTTGTGTCTAATATCCATGTTCATGTTTGAACAGGTGAAGACAAAAGAATAAAGGAGTTTTATCAGTCACGTGGGTTAGAGAGAGTCATTCAACCCGCTGGAGACGGTAAGTCTGGAATTATAATATTATCTCAGTCTGTGATTATCTTTGTGATTAGATTGAAGAGGAAACCAGATCAGTGTGCCTTTTCAATTTCTCTGAGATATCTTTCTTGCTACACTCTGATTATTGTGGTGTTTCTGCACAGTACTTTTCAGGGGTCACATGTAAACACTATGGCAGTACTGTGACATCATCCACCTTCAGTTTGCTTGAAGTTGTATTTTGTTTTTTTTTCCTAAGAGTCAAAGTAAGCCAAAATGCTCAAATGGCTCTATTTTAACAAATATGAAAAAGTCGAGCATCTCTATGACAATGTAAGCTATTACAATTAAACATGTATGTAAAATACAAAATGACGCGGCTCAGTTGGTGGAGAGCGCACCCCATGCACAAAGGCTGAGTCCTTGTTGGAGCAGCTGGGGTTCGAATCCGACCTGCAGCCCTTTTCTACATGTCATCTCTCTCCTTGCTTTTTCTAACTGGCTAAAGGCTAAAAATGCTTAACAAAAATATCTTTAAAAAAAGCAGATGCCCCGTCATTTGTTTGTGTCACAGTATTTTAGCTACCTGGTGGAAACAATAAACATGACCCATCCACCATTGTGTCCCTGAACAAGACATTTAACCCCTAATTGCTCCAGAGGCGTGCGACCTCTGACATGTATAGCAATTGTAAGTCGCTTTGGATAAAAGCATCAGCTAAATGAATAAATGTAAACGTTTGCAGTGACAGAGAAGACGCGAACAATATAAGCACCATTTCACAATGCATGTGCACTGTTTTGCATTTTGTGACTTTCAGTCAAATGTTTTTCCAGCCATATATTTTGCCATTGAAGATTTCTCAAAAATAGTGCTAAAATATCATCTCATGAGCTACATGTATTGTCACAACCCCTACAGTGAGACAATTCAACGGACACCGGACTCCCTCGTAGAGACGCCACAAAAGCTGTTAAATTTTATTTGGATCACCTCTCAACTCAAGAAAAAGATACATATGGACAAAAACTGCAAGTGTTGGGCTCTTGTAATCCATGTACAGCACCTGCTGCCGACCACCAGGTCCCTACCAGCGCTCGACTGTAGGAATGTTCACGTTTACCTTGTAGGGAATTCCTCACATAACACTCGCTTGTCTCCTCGTCGATTAGTGCATCCACAAGCACGACAACCATCCAGCATTTTGGCAACGCAAAAATAACAAACTCAAAGTAACAGTGTATCACTTGCTTCCTGGTTGGGAGGCAGTGGAAGATAACATCTGAATGCCCTCCAAGAGAGCGTTTTCCTTGGAATGTGACATAATGTGAAAACTATGAATTGCAAATAGATTCATCATTCATCAACAAGTTCATACAGTTTAATTGTTTTACCAGGCATATATTATGTTTTGAATTAAGTAGGATTCCTGAAGAGTTGTTTGTTAGGCAGATGTTAAGACTCAAACTGCATCTGTATTTGGCCTGCAGTTTGCAGTTTAGTTGGATAGGCTACACTACGACAATGTGTCATGTCAACTGCTAAGCGATTAATGTGTACTTTCATTTAAAAATTTTAAACCCCTTTTTCCTTCTCACTAGATGCTGTACCAGATACTACAGGTTTACCTTACACAAGCTTTGACCATTCAAAAGCCCACTTCTACAGATACGATGAGCAGGTTTCGCTGTGTTTAGAAAGGCTAAGGTGAGCTTTTGTCTCTGTTGGATGCATCTTTTTTGCGTGTGTTTTTCACGTCATACAATCCATATGAGATAAGACTGATAGAATGTAAATAAAAATGCTGCTAAATCTGTCAGACTTTCAAGTTAAACCTGTCTGTTTTGGCTTTACAGTTCATCTCTTGCTGGAAAAGATAAGACGAAACTTACTCTTCAGGTAAGTCAGATGTACTAATCCTATACATACGGTATATAGCATTGCATTTAAATAAAGTCTGTGTACTGAGCTGGTTATGGATGCCTTCAAAGCTACTCTGCTCACGGGTTTGTACACCCATGCAAAACATGTCTCCGGGAGCACATTTTTGAAGCCCTAACAAGTAATTTTCTGCCCTTAACTGCTAAGCAAATACATGGCACAATGATATATGCAGCAACAGCAGAATTCAGCTGTCAGAGCTGATTACTCTGTCTGCCTCATACTCAGAGTGACGGGGATAAGTTGGACAAGTACACCAGTGAGGCTTATAATCTTTCTTTCTTTCCCAAGCAAACAGCTAAATTCTTAATTGTTTGAAAAAATGTTTTTAGTGTTTTCGACCAAGATGTTGACACAGAGTTTGTGGTGATTAGTAATAATCAAGAAAAATGTATTAATACAAACATCACACACCAGTGTTATTTCCAACAAATATCTTATGGCCTATGTTTTAAATTGAATGAACACAGCTTGCTCAACAATTTAAAACCTATTAAAGTGGAAAAAAAATGCCAACCTGGTCAGCTAATCCTGGAGGTTTTCCTATGCGACTGGATCCTCACAACAGGCTCATTTGTCGGGGGACATGTATGTGTGTAACAAGGGAAGAGGGATTGTATAATGCCTTGATTGGTGTGAATCAAGTCTTGAACAAAGGTCACTGGGGAGCAATTTAACTAAAATGCATAGAATGTGTCCAATGTCAATATACTTATTATCAACACTGCCCAGTTCACACTGCAAAGACTCTGATCAGCCTGCAGAGGGCACTGTTACTTAACAGATTCCTGTGCGGTACTGCCAGTCAGCCAAGTTTGGGCAAATTTTGTGTTTTTTCAATGTTTTTTACTGTAGCAAATTTTAAAGATTCTTGACAGACAAAGCTGTCAGTTATTTTACCTTTATTTTTAATGCAAAGAGAAGTTTGAATGGGAAGTTAGTTATTTTATTTCACATGGTGAATATGTTATTTTCAAGCAGAACACAGTCTTGTTGTTTTGGGCTTTTCATCTGGTTTTCCAGTATGAGAAGGATATTCAAAATTTGAAGAAAGTCACACAGAATGTGAATTTGGAGGTTTAGTGAAGTGATCTGGTGGCTGCTGCAAGAGTTAGGCCATCATCTTCGTCATCCCCATCATCCCATCAAATGTGACATTAAAATGTGTGTTATATTTAATGTAACCTTGTACCCTTGTCATTGAAACATGCAGCTTTATTGGTTCCATTCCCAGTTCTTGATATGCAGTTGCGTTACCCAATTCAAATCAGTTCAGTTATTGGCACGAATGTGTAGGTTAAACAATGTTGCCAAAGCAGTTTGCAGGATCTGTAACCTCCTGTGTGAACTTCTAAAATAGATGAGCTGACAGTAAGGACTACACTTATTAAATGTTTTAAAAACATACAAACACAAAATCCCACTCAGTTGTGAATTTGACTCTTAATGTTTTTTACATGCTCTCTCTCTTGTATGTCCAAACATAATGCACTGTTTTTACTTAGGTAGAAATTCAGTAAAATACATTTCTGCCTAGAAGAAGAAATACTGTCTTGCACTGCGTTCAGGGGGGAAAGGAAGTTTAGCTCTATGGCTTAAGAGTGTGTAATAAGTCATTTGGGACCGGAAAACGTCCAGCAGTACACTGGTTTTTTCTTCACTGTAAATCTAACTAGAACAGGAGTATGCCACACCCTGTCGATATTCTGTTACCTTGTTAATAGTTAACATTTCTTGTATGCTGGAAATGTGTTTTGTAACAGAAGAGTGTGCAGTTTGTGACAGTAAGCTTAGGATGAATATTGTAAAAACACTAAATATTTCAATGCTAAAATTAAGAACACCAGTGGAGAGATGGCAGCCTATGCTGTTTTTAAGCAAAACTAAAGAGACATCTCTAACAGGCCAAAAGTATCAGTCTACTCTCTGAGCAATAAGTTACTTCCATAACAATTCATGACGCAAATCCCAGGCAAGTTCACAACAAATCCAAACTGAGTGATATGTTTCCATGGTACAATTACAAGTTAAATAGTGGACTAAATCTTAACCTCCAGTATAAAAAAGAAATCGCCCTAACCAACAAATGTACAGCTGATTCAATGTACAGCTGGTTGTGATTTAATGGAATTACCTTCTTGATTTTGAAGTCATTTAGTTTTTACTGTGTATTTCTTTGACTTTGTCTCTGCAGCAGAAGTTTGTTCGCTGTTCTGTCCGAGCAGAGGTGAGACACCTACGGAAAGTGCTTTGTCATCGGCTAAATGTGGAAAAAAACCAGGTCAGTCAGTAATCATCACTGATTCTATAAAAGAGGAAATTGTGGTGCATATGGCATTACATTAAAGATTTGTCAACCTTTATTTGGCCTATGGTACTGAGGCCAAAAGTGTGAAATGGCTATTGAGCTGCATCATCCACTCTCTGGAAGAAAAACATTAAATTTCCAATAATTATATATTTGTCAATTTGCATGTAAACACATTCATATGATTCATGTGGTGACATAAACAAGCAGAAGGGCTGTGAAGCTAGCAAGACAATTATTACAGTCCAATTTCGCTGGGGTGGGGTGGCCATGAATTTTTTTTCGGCTTCTGAAGCGGGTGTGTCACAGAAAGTTTGAGAACCAACTGGACTAGCAAATGTTTGGTAAACTTGTATATATTGGTAAACACACATAAATGCCAAGATATAAGTAACCTGCAGGGAACCATAGCAACATTACTTGCAGTCTATGCCACATAACCAAGTGACTTACTGTAAATATTTACCCATCTACCGGTGACAACATACAAACTCTTTGGTTAGTTTTATGTAACAAAGCTACTTGGTTAGGGTTAGGAAAACAGTGGTTTGGGTTCAAATAAGTATGTTGTATGTATATAAGGCACTTAGATAAATTTAATTAACTTAAAACTTAAAATATGTCAACGATGACTGGTTTTACACAGGACTCAAACTCCAGCTTTCCTGAGTGAAAGTGTTTTGTTTGACCCACCTTCACCTAACATGGACTTTCTCACACAACCTCACCTGTAGAGGTCATGGCCTGAAAATAAATGTAAATATGGATCGTAATAAGCCGCTTGCACAATCAACTGATGCAGCCATTTTTCTGGTGAGGACTGGCTGCTAGAATAAAGTGCTAAACAATTCTAACAATTAATAAAACCATTAGGTTTTTGAGATTTTAATTTGTCCATCCCTGCCCAAATTGTCTCAGCCAACCAACTTGTTGATATCAGCCATGTTTCCCTGGTCACCAGATTTCCTGTAACTTGTTGATTGACTTGTTCCTCTAAGCGTTGAGGCTCTGGGAAGGCAGTTTTGGTAAAATCTTGCATCAAAAAAACATGTGTTTTGATAATTGTGATTTAGCCACAGATATATTTGATTTCATGACAGGAACCGTGTCATCAACTTGCCTCAACATACTGAAGTGGGAGAAAAGTATCTTTTTACTAACAGCAAGCAGGTTTCACATATAAAAATAATCACAGATGTTCCCGTCAGTTTCCCCTTCAACTGTGTTTGTGTGGTCTCTCTATAGGTCCAGATGTTGTTTAATAATGAGTCTCTGCCTGATCACATGACCATGAAACGGTTATGGCTCTCACACTGGTTTGGCAAGGTACGGTACAGCCACTGTTAACTAGTGCCAGCAAATGTCTTACATTCCTTCACACTTGTACAAAGTATTCTTTGTACTGAAGTTTATTTGGAAATTTAGGATACACTTCACTGGAGATGTGAAATGATGAATAGACATTTTCAATTATAAGATAACCAAATTAATTGTATTGCAATTGTCATATTCAGTTTTATATAAACAAAACACTTAAATACAGTGGTAGTGTGAACATATTTAGTTTGTGATCTGTTAATAGTTACATATACTTGACTAACACACTTATAATATTATAAATATTTTTTTCCCCTCAGGCCCAACCATTAGTCCTTCACTACACCATCAAGGACAAAAGGACCAGATAGGACTTGTTTTCACTCTGAGGACAGCTGTACATATTTTGTACAATACACATATTATATTTTAATAGTGTTTGTGTACATATACTTATTTTCCTTGTTTTGTATTTTTGAAAATAAATTTAAAATATGAAAAATTACAGTTTGTATTACTTGCTTACCGCACAATATGCTTCTGCATATAGATATACAGAAAAGCCTGAAAATCTATGTAACACAATGTGCGTGTGTGTCTGTCACATGATGGATGGCGGAGTGATTATTAAATTATTGGGGGTTTGGTAGCAACAGATGTTGCTAATAATTATGTTTTGTTAGTATTTAAGGGCCAGAACTTTGAACGCCCTTGTGTGTGGCTTTGCAATGGACTGGCGACCTGTTCAGGGTGTACCCTGCCCTTTGCCCGACGTAAGGCGAACCTGTACACAGGATAAGCAGTTGACGACGAGCGATTGAGGTTTGAACCCCCAGCATGTTATAACCACATAGACTTACATTGGTTATCTTGTTTGCAAACATACTAATGGTCGCCACAGAATTTCAGATGCAGTAGGGAAAATGATAAGTTGACTTAACCTTTCACTTTTTGAAAAACCAGATGAAGCAAAAAAGCTATGCTCCAACATGTTATGGTCTTGCCTTGTCAGTTACTGTCAGTCATGGAGTACTTGACTTTTTTCATGTTTACTATGTTACAACTTTGAATCTCAGCAAATACAAGTGATCTTCCTAAGTGATCTTCCATTACCAATAATCAAAGTTTAAGCAAATCTCATACTTGTCTAACTAAAGGCAATAGTAGTACAAGCACTTTTGGGAGTGGATTGGTCTCTATCAAGTATATCCGTGTGGACTCTGCATTTTCTCCATTCTTCTTTATAACACTGCATAATCTCTGTAGGGATTGTGTGTCAACATTAATTTTAAAAGTCCTGCCACAAATTCTGCACTCTGACTTTACCAGCCATTGTTATTTTGAAGTGATTCCTGTGTAGCTTTGGCTTCATGTTTGGGGCTATTGTCTTACTGAAAAATAAATCATCTCCCAAGTTGCAGTTCTTTTGCAGACTGCGGCAAGTTTTCCTGTAGAATTTGTCTGCACTGATTTTGGTTTCTACATTCCCAGGCCTTCTGGGGTCTGCTTTTTATTAGATAATATTTTTCTGGTGATGTTGCAGTGTTTTGATTACACCAAACATAGATCATAGGCTCTTCTTCCTTTTAGTTTCAGTCATCCTACATGCCCTCCGGGTTTTTTTAAACAGCCATAAAGCTGTGACTGGTGAGTCTTAGCACCAGTATTGTTGTGTCTTTTATCTCGACCATGTAACTCGTAGCCCCTTTGGGATACACACAGATCTCTTTGTGGCCTCTCTCACTGTAATGCTTTTCTGTCAGAAATCGTCAGATTTACAGCTGTGATATGTTCTTCCATATTTTATAATTGACCATACTGAGATCTGGGTGATATTCAATGCCTTGGAAAGTGCCGTTATCCCTCTTCGGAATGGTTCAGTAAACGTGACAGATTTGTTTGTAATATTGTGTTCATGATTAAGCCTTCTAGGTGCAGGTGTATTTAAGATTACTTCACACATTCATTATACAGTCATGGCCAAAAATATGGGCACCCATTCATCTATTGACATTCATCACATAATGCACTACTTCTCCCAGGAAATTGTTCCAATTTCTAATGCCTTGGTATTGTCATGTTTATTTCTTTAGTTTGCATTGGAACAACAAATCCTCAGACAACTATTTTCTCTTATCTTGTCCATGCTGAGTGTTGTACACGGAACACAAAGATTGAGTCAACTTTTCTCCATTTTAGCTGCTGTTATTTCTATAATGCCAGCACCTGTGAATTTCTACAGGTAAGTTTAATTACAAATTAAAGGAGCATCACATGCTTGAAAAAAAATTATTTCTGAAGATTGAAAAGGTGGCAATACTTTTGGCCACTCCATTATTGGAGTTCTGTGTGGAATGTCTCAGATTTGGCTTTTTTCTGTGTTGTTTCAATGCAAACAAAAGAAATAAACATGAGAATAATTAAAATCACATCTATGGAAAGGTTATAAAATGCCTGTTTAAAGTCGTGTGAGATCAATATGGTTTTACTTTGATTGTTTAGGGCAACCTGCACTTTTAAACTCGGAAAGTTAAATTACATGAGGTTTTTTTGGTGACTTAAAAGGGAGCTTGAATCATTTATTGCATTTCCATAAAGTTTTCATTCCAAGTGTGGGCCAATTTCCAAAAATGCTGGAGAGTATACATTTCCTAATCCAACTCAGTAGCATCTTTCATTGGACCCTGCATGCTGACAAATGCCTACATCTTTCAAACTTCACACCCCCAGTTTGTAGCAAGTTTGTTGTTATAAATCTGTGGTCTGCAAACCCAATTGGAGACTGCTCTCATTAGGGTTTAGACTTTAGACAGCTCCCTTCACAACCACAAAATACATTATACAACTGTTTACACAGGAGCTGTACTCCTTATGATGAGTAAACTTGGCTTGGCTCTCTGGAGTGAGTGTCTCTTCAGACTGCTTAGTCACAAAATGTAAAAGCAGCTACAGCCAACTGGCATTCCACCTCGTTGTTTAAATGTTTACATGACACACTAACTGTGGTGAGTTTTTATTGCGCATTTCTAGGCTTGCAGAGAAAACTGTAAGGCATGCTGGATTTTTTGCAGTTTGCACTGTGAAGCTTACCAGGGATTGGTACTTTTGACCCTGTTCGCAATTTCATTCAAAACATAAACTTCCACCCAGACACACAACCTCTTTATTTTTGCAGAATTTCACTGATGGGTCTTTTTATCTGTAACTAACTCTATTTTGCACTGAAGACAATCCTACCAGATCAACACTAGGGGGCACACTTGGTGCTTTTCAGACATCAGAGACAGAAGGAAAGCTTTGATTTGTGTGATCTTTTCCAGAGTGAAAGGAAACTCTCTGATAACCTGACCTGGCCTGATAATATATACAAGCTTTACTTATTCTGTCTCTACTCTTTCTAAGTAGACTGCGGCAGCAGTCACATGTGAGCAGCACTTAACTACGTTGCACTGGTAGCATCTTGAATGTCTTATTGAGAAATGGCTCTTAACTACAAAATAACACAGTAATGTCCCTAAGGGAATGAATGTTTCACATTGTGTAGGTAAAACAACTAGTTTGTAATTTTATTTCACTGCTATACAAAGTAAAATATCATTCTTTGGTGTTTATGTGTTTTAAAGTTCAAAGGCTAGAAATGAAGTTTAGATTTCATATAAAAGAAGACCATGGGTTCATCAAGGGCAGAACAGTTTTCCATTTTACTGCAGAGGTCAAAAACCTGGAATAATGTATCTGTGGAGTAAAGATTCACCAGATAACCGAAGGAGAGATGCCATAAAGGTTGGGTAAATAATTATTTTATAAAAGCAATTTCTGTTTTATTTGAAGATTAGATATGTTAAAGTAAATATTTTATATTTTTCCAATAACCTTAAAAACATCCTGAAGTTAATTTGAACATTTAGCTGTATCAGATCAGGCCCTGTGACCATGTTTTTAAATTAAAATGAACTCACTGAAATCCTGCACAACTGGGTATGTTTTGGGGTTTCCCCCGACCACTCTTATAAAACCTGAACAAGTCCCTTCCCGGCAGTCCTCTGTTGAAAAACCAATAACTCCTTAAAGCTGACCTTTAGGCCAAAATAGGCAATTTCAGGTGTCTGGCAGCTTGGTTAGATTGCAACTCATCTTTCTTGTCACCTCTAGGCATTATTTTTTCTGATCATAATACACTAGAAAAATGAATATATGGCCCCCAACAAATGGACCACTGGCTTCGAAGAGCCACTGACTGCTGGTGTGTATAATTCATTTATGTCACTAAAAGTAGCATCATCATAGATGGAATAATATTTTAAGGAAAACAGTCAATATAAGATGGGAATACAGCAGTGATGTTGATGTTGATACAGTTATTTAAATAGTAGTAAACCACAGTTTAATTGTAAATGGCTAGGATGTAATTTATCCTTCAGTTTTACATTTCAAAAGATAAAAAACAAAAGCACATATAGGAAAATAAGATAAAGGAATAACTGCTAATTATTAGACTTGGTGCAATTTACAATTAATTTCTGAAGTCAGTCAGTCCTGAACAGTGATATTCTTGTTGTCCTGTGTGTGTGTGTGTGTGTGTGTGTATATATATATATATATATATATATAGAACGTTACAGTTGGATCAGGATGTTTAAGGCAGAGTATGTCAATTGACTTTTATTTAAAGCTCCATCGTCTATGTTGTTCCCCCTGCCAATCCAGAGTGGCTCCATAATAAAAGACTTGACTTTTCAACCTCCACGATTCCAGCCGATTACTTCTATTGTGTGCGCCAGCCTGCTTTTTCTCTACCCACCAAAAAAAGGGGGAAATATTCGGTCCTAACAAGATCTTAAGTTTCCTTTAAGTATGAAGTTCTCTGTCTCATTAAAAAAAAAAAAAAGTTTTAATTCGTAAGTGACATCTGGGAGCTTCTGATTCCATGTGTCCATTTCGTTTTATTAATAATGCAGAAAAAGTCACAGTGACAATTTTAAGAGTCCATATTTTAGGGAATAAAGGAGATCCCAGAGGTCTGATCTGAAGTAGAAACGTCTGATTTTAAATTCCTTTTAAATATCTAGAAGCTAAAACTGTGTATTACTTGATTTGTTTTTTTCGAATAACCTCAAAATATTTGTTAATGAAGGTTTAACACTTCCCAAATAATAAATACTTTCTCTAAATTCAGTAAGTAACATGCTGTCTGTTTGTGCGCGCAAAAAAGCGAAAAATAAAAAGAATATCTTGTCAGTCTGTTAAAACTTTATTGAAACTATCTTACTTGTTTTAGGATAAATAACATGTTATCACTAAATAACACGCCTCCCTTCCCACATAGACACACAGGCACACACTCTTTTACACACTCTTAACTTTTGATCCCATTACAAAACTGACGCAAATGGTCAGCCAGCAGCAGCACTGCCTCCCATTGAGGTTTATTCATTAGGATCCTCACACTAACACATTTGCTATTCATGGCAGACTTTTTTTCACTCTTACCAAACACACTCGAGTCAAGAGTGGCAGATGCGTGCCATTATTGCCCACGGCTCGGTGGAAGCTGTTTTATGTAAGGCAAAGGCGGGTTAACCTAATCAATCACGTCGACTAGTTGTGTTAAAGACGATTCATAGGAGAAGGAAGAAAACATATGGCGCAGGGGTGGGAGCAAGCTTTTCTTAACACCGCAGCCAGACCGGGACCTTCTTGTGACAAGATGTATTCAGAGCCGAGCGAAAGAATGGGAATAAAGGCAGTGGACGGCTGCTAATTGAAGTCATGGCACTTCAAGGCTGAAAGCAGAGGTCAATTATTCATAAGGGTCACATTTTACCAAGCTGAGCAGATTGTTTTGGATGAATATTTTATGAATTTCCTTAATCTCTTTGGACAAATCCCCATGTTATTATATTCTGATAAAAGTCATATTGGACGTTAGTGTGACTTTATCTCATATAGGCATTCCTATAGATCTCCATAGTAATTTTTGTGACCTTCTCGTTAGTAACTGCCCTTTAACAACATAATTTCTTATGGTCCAGTCAGTCAATATTCCTATCGGGCCACATTCCAGTGCTTCCTTCGTTTTAAATTTAGGATTGTATTCTTTAATACTGTTATGCAAAATCACACATCCAACCGTGCCGAAAGCTTCTTGAAATATCATATAACCTTTATTTACATAGATGCTGATTAAATAGAATGTTACAATAAAATTATCGCATAGGATGTTTGATATATATACAGAACTCAGAGCGTGTAAAAGTTTGCAGTCGATATTAATAGTGATGTCTCCTGTGCGCTGCGAACTGGCCTGCATGCTTGCAGAAACACTTTTCGTTCAGAACAAAAAAAAATAATTTTACACTTTAGAGGGGATATAATGACATCTCGACCCAGAGCGGTGCATGTAAAAAAAAACCCCACAACGGGTGAAGAGGGTTCATTTAAATATTTGGCAGATCCGATTTCTTTAACAGAAGAATGAGAATAAATGACAAACAAAAGCAATTGCACAACTTTCCATCCCCCCTTAAAACGAAAGTGAAAAATTAAAAATGTTTACAGAATTCTCAGTCTTACTGTACCATAACAGTCTGTCTGAAAGGAAACCAGATATTCCGCAAATATTGTGGTGAAACTTAAAGGACAAACGTGGAAAGCTTTACAAGTCCAAATAATAAATTAAAATGGAGAAGGAAGAGGAGAAAAAAACTTTCCTGAAATGTTTTTATGTATATATTCTCCTTTTTGTCGATATCCGTGCAAAAGTTTGGGAAGAAAATGCCCCCTTTTAATATTCTTTTTTTGTTGTTGCTTATGAAAATCACAGGCCCCCCGACTGTCAATCATCCACCTCGATTTCCTCATCATCTTCCGAGAATTCATCCGTGGTTTGGTCTCTGGAGGAGGAGGGTGACTGTGGGAAGGCCCGGTGTCCTTGCGAGGTCGGGGAGATACTGGGTGATCTGGCCCCAGGGGCCCCACCCTGGGGCTCCTCAATGTTTTCCATGGTGACGAGCTTTTGCAGGGTCTGTGGGGTGATTTTCTTTAGCGATTCCACGTCAGCTTTCATCTCTTCCAGGTCCCTCTTGAGTTTGGCCCTGCGGTTCTGAAACCAGGTGATAACCTGCGCGTTGGAGAGCCCCAGCTGCTGCGCGATCTGGTCGCGATCGGCCGGAGAAAGGTATTTCTGGTACAAAAACCTCTTCTCCAGTTCGTAAATCTGATGGTTCGTGAAGGCCGTCCGCGACTTTCTCCTCTTTTTAGATGTCTGCCTCTGTCCGAAAGCGTTTACATGCTCACGACCTTGGATGGGTGGGAGAAGAAAACATACAAGATGCATGAAACAACGTAAGGGTCACTTCCCCCCCACAAAAAACTGCAATAGCGACAGAGAGCACTGATTAACACGCCTATCCTTGGTTTACATGTTCCTTAAAGCAAAATACTAGATTTATTTCCCTTAATTTCAGTAACTAGGACACACATTTTAAGAACTGTGCTGAATCAAGAGTCATGTCTGCTTCTGACCTCATCATTTTAAAGTACTGTCAACATTGTCACAAAGATTAATTTGCACTGAAAATAAGTGACATTTTTCATCCCAATGGCGAATTGCCCCCATATTTTGTTGCAAATAAGAATTCCACTGTTATAAGTGTTGGGTTCATTATTGTTTGTGCAATAAACATAACATAAATTTACATAGTGTGTCATTTAAATGTACATGTCATTCTGTCAGTTTGTATCCAACATGGCACTGCAAGGAGTAGGCCATAATGGCTTTTTGACAACACACATAATATATTATAGTATATTAGCCAGTATTAGCCAGTTTTAGCGGCCCATTGATCATATGCATGCACACTTAAATGTGTCATTTCCCATTTCTTATATTTTTACGTATTCCTATACAGCTGTCCTATCATTACCACATTTAAACTCAAAGCAAACCCAGCTAGCTTTGGTTGCTATTGCGCTCGATTTCCTTCAAAAACATTTTAAAAGTTGTTCGGTCCTCCTGAAAATAAACATTTTACATTCAATTAAATACAGAACGTCTTTACCTTCTGCTGCCTGGATAACACTGACTTCCAGACCCTTAAACGTTTTGCTGGCCAGCTCTTCCAGCGCGCACAGCGGCGAGGAGGGAGTAGTGATTCCGTTCCTGGCAGAGTTGGAGCCCGTCACTTTCTCGAGCACTCTGGGCGGACAGATACTGGCGACCGACTTCTTTACCGAGGGTTTGTTAAGAATATCCTCAATGCTGAACGGCGTTAAAGGCTTGTTGGAGTTGGCCGGCGGAGGCAGCTGGTCCAAGGGAGCCCGTCTCCTCTCGTCACCGCTGGACTGCAACACAGAACCTGACTTCATGTCTTTACTGGAGGTCATCGCAGTCCCCAAGAATCGCTGCTTCCAGAAAAGTTGATTATTTCATTCAAATGGCAGTTTTAAGCGTCCACAAGTGTTTCCTCTGGTGCTCGGCGTTTTCGTAGACCCCCTCTATATTTTGACACTCAAAGCCGAATGCCGCAACTTAGCACGCCGGAAAGCTTTCCTCCAAAATAACCATGCTTCGGGCGTAGTGTAAAGTCAGCCTGACTGTATTCCCCCTCAGAGAGTCGCAGTTCCTCTGCCAAGCTCCATGTAGATCTTTATGCAGTAACAGACTGGAGGGGGGTGAATCCCTGCAAGGGGAAAAAGCTGTCTCAAGCAGCAAGAAAAAGAAAGTGACTGCTAACGAGTTATTGTTGATTGGGCGAAGTTCAATTAGAGAAACACTACACTACTTGCTGACCCGCTGCTGCGTCTTAAAGGGCCGGACCATAATAACTAATTGGACGTGGGGAATAGGAGGAGTCTGTTGCTGCAGAGGAGAAAGATGCCCTGAAATGTTTATGCATCTGTTTCCCTCTGCTGGTGTATTCTTATAGAAAGGGAGAGTTGGTGGTCATTAAAATAATGATACCAGCATCTTTACATCATGGAAAAGTTTGGAGGAACACTGAGCCAACAACAACTCCTGCCGTGATATTAATTTTGTCATTTTCGTGCGTAATTACGCGCACAGCTACGTGTAATATGCACAGTAGGTAATGTGTTGCACGGGAATTTGCCTTAAAATAGCCGCAATAAGCACATTGGACCTTATTTTGAAGTCTGTTAAAATGGTTTGCCTACAAGTAAACAGAAGTTATTCAGGTTAGCCTATTGCTCAACATAACAGGTGATGGATTTTTCTTTTTTTGTTGTTGTTCTTGACAGCAGATATGTAACCTGTTTCTAATCTGAAACAAAACAATATTTTAAAAAATAATGGCAGCAAGGCTGATTTATTTTGATATCACTTTAATAAATAATATAAGATAAAAGGCTTCATCTCTGAGACTGGAGCCAAAAATTATTTTAAAAACTGGGGAAAAAACAGACAAAAATGCTCAGTTGAATTTGTTGAAGATGTCTATTCATTTTTTTCATGCAGTTTGTTTATGTTCTATTATTTTTCTTTTATACATCACACGTGCTTCAATGTCACCCTCCATGTAAAACCTAGGGTTACAGCGAAATTTAATGCGGTAGCGTGAAACAAGCGGATAATAAAGGTGACGCCGGGCTGTGGCAAAGAGTCTGAGGACTGAGAATGTGAATATTACTAATGGGGGTTTAGGATGTGAAGAGAGAAATGGATTAGCGAGACAAAACGAGGACGCCGAAGAGAGCAGCAGGTACGTCTGCTCAGAGGAAACACACCTTGTTTTATTTAAGGTTTCTCAAGTTGCACATATTTAGCTGTAGTCGCCGCTTCAGTCCTTCATTCGTTTTAATGCATTTTTCAGGTTGATCCTATAGACAGAATGAAATAGCCTATACACTTACGAGGAAAAAAAATACAAAGCAAACTGCAGAAAATGCCTACATGACAGGATTTTTAAAAACAGCTGAGATTAAATTAGAGACAGCAAATAGACATTTCTCTCCACTGAAATGGAAAAAACACTTCTTCTCAAAATACACATTTTTTTAAATTTAGCCTATAGCATCTGAATTATAATCGATACGCCAACTGCTGACACAAACCAGAGGCTAAATAAAACACATGCTGGAGAATTCCTTGTATTTCTTGAATACAATCTGATTATTCTGACCCATTTGGATAAAGCCTGCTGCCCGGGAAGCCACTGCGGAGAGTCTTGTGCCAACAGGAGCATATGGTGACTTTGGTGTAGGGACAGAGTTATAAAACAGCAGGAAATTCTATTAGCTGCCTTGGAGGTCCACCCTTTGTGGCTGTTTTGAATATATATTTCTCCATAACAAGCAGCAGTTTGTGGGGATAAATTTAGTTTGGGAATATGAAACATCCATCGTTTAAACAAAAGTGCAGGTAGCTGTACATGTCTGCTGGCCTGTGTTGATATTAATATCACGATGATTGTGATTTACTTTGACACCTTTAGACTTCAAATTAGTTTGAAATATAAAGGAGGTTACAATGCAAAATATCATCGGTATAATAGGATTTTTGCACATTTGCTACATAAAGAAATAATGATTAGGCCTACTTGAAAAATAAAACTAAAAATAACATTTAATTTTACGGAAATAGCAGAGGTGAGCTTAGATAGGTAGCCATTTTCATTTATTTTCTAATAATAATAATAATATTAAATATTTCACCTTGGATCGTTTTACATTATCCCTGCAGGTCTGTATCATCAACGTGTGAGAGGGAGGAAAATCTGCTCATTTTATTTTACAGTTAGATCAATACGAAAACTGAATAAAACTGAACCTGGCACTGTAGACCATCTCCAGGCTGCTGTAGATTATTGACGTCAAATTTAGTTTAAGCATGAATAGCCGAAGACCTCCCCAAACAATGGTCCAATGAGCTTTAAGGTCTAAAGTAAAGCAGCTATGGTCAGAAAGTTGTTTTTCTTTATATTGCTTAATCTAAACGTTAATTAGAAACAGAGCTGCTGCATCATCAGATATTGAGGGATTTAATTGGATGATTTGCTATGTTTTCACCTCCTATCAGTACCCGGCCCCCTTACTCCAAAAAGCGTTACATGAAGTCACTTTAAGAGAATATTAGATTTTTCTCTTTGTGAGGAGGAATTTATCAAACAGCACCACACGTGTTCGGGCTCTTTTGCATTTGAAAATCACTGGTTTCCTATTAATAATCAGGAGGGGCAAATGTGCAGTGCTCGTGTTATCCTTTGGCTCGATAAAATCAAAGCAGTGGGAAAACTCCCACCCGGTAAAGGTCACCCTTTCTGTCATTAATCACCAAATTAATTCAGAGCGGAGCGAATATCAGGGATTGCTTAAAGTATCAAATTCAGCCTCCATCGGAGACCCAAAGAAGGTGATGACAAATGCAGCAACTGCAATAATAATCCTGAAAATGTAATTTGTTACAGTGCTGTAACGCGTTACTGACTGCTCTCCGAGCTGTGAAGCGTCCTGTCGCCGCGTCTCAGGTGTGTTCTGGACCAAAAGAACCATTCCTTCTTTGAGTGAAGAGAAGATTCTTTTTAATGCTTTATTTCCGATTTCGATTAGTTGCTCACCATTTAGCTGCAAGGCAAAAATACAAATAGGCTACTTAAAGGCAATGCAGTAAAATCTGCAGGAGAGGGATTATAGGTGCAATTATTTCTATTTAACTCGCAGATTCTTTCTGTCTTTCATCGACGGTTTATCTTTCAAATAAAAATGTCCTTACGAAAAAAAACACACCATAAAAATATTTTAATTGGCTAAGGTCACAATAAAATCCGTATTATTACCGCTGATTCATTCAGTCCCCTTCAAATGATTTTAGGG
>JAPMOB010205642.1:36693-52503 GCA_029875015.1 Lepomis gibbosus
CCTTGAAACAAAAAAGCATAAATGACCAAGTGAAGCCACCTCTCTAGAGGGGCGTCGTTTTCTTTAGATGGTGTGGCGCCTCGACCTCCAAGTTCACCCCTCTACCCCTCCACCAAGTCTTCCTCTCCCTCTTCACATCAGGATTTCATTAAGTGGTGAGCAGCACTCCCCACACCACCACCACCACCTCCACTCTATCACCACCACCACCACCACTCCCTCCTCCCCCTTTACTCTCTCCTGCACCACTTTGCTCCCAAACCAAATGAGGAAATAGCTCGTCTGGTCGCTGACAGACCCTGGGTTTGGCCGTAAAGATAAATGACCCAAAGTATTAAAGTTTAACACGTTGACAAAACCCACCTGATCTGTGGGATTAATGCAACAAAAAATCCATCTGTGGAAAAAAAAGGTGTGTGGGGCGGGGGGGCACTCACAGGAGAGTAATAGCCAGCCACTGGGAAGGTCAAACAATCTTTAGAATAAGAACATATCCAGCGCTGAGAGGGAGAGCTTTGCTTTGAGATATATGTTATATCTCCTGCTCTTGTGCATAATGTTTTGGGAAGTTAAGCAATTCCACAAAAGGTAAAAATGTGCACATACAGAGTAAGACTTGTGACGCTTAATTGGGTCACATGAAGAACACAAGGAGTGCTTTCACTTAAAAGTCCATTAATATTCTGATGTCATTCTGAGCAGAGGTTATGTTTCTGAGTATTCCAACCACAACAAAGTGTGTTAGCAGAAACCTGAATATGCGAGCAGAAAATAAGAGTATCGTGTCACAACACTGATTGTTTATTTGTCATCATTATTGAATGTTAGACGTTTAGTTTCATGCACTTTTAAGATGACCACGGCAGTAGAAAAACAGCCCGAAATCCAAGTTTATCCACACATTATTTAGTTTTTGGTCAACTAGTACATCTCTTATTGCGTAAGAGTTGTGGGCCATTTTGCCAAACATTGTATGTTTGATAGGTCTGGATTTCAGTGCAGCATTGTTTAAACGCTCAATGGATTTTCTACTCTGCCAAGAATGGTCGCCATAAGGAAATGTTGTTTGTCAGATTTGAAGATACTAATTAGGCACAAAACATTGTCTATAGGCATCTTTAATTAAAAACTATCAGCATTGGTATTTGCCTTACTGCTGGTTATTGATGTCTCTGGTTGACGTGTTATCATGGCTTTTCAAGCGTTCAGGAAAATGTATGATCCAGATATAAAGATACATGTCATCTTATGTGACCTTTAATCAGGATATGAGGTCATGTGGTCATTGCCTCATCATTTTGTCCGTGATAATTACTGAATGATCCCCATGGGGAAGGTGGTGATTAATTTTGATGTTATCTTCTATTTAAAGTTGAGGTTAAAGGTGATAGCAGAGTGTATACTTTACCTGCACTCAATCAATATTCAGACGATAGGGATGTGGTGGGAAACTTCCAGAATTTAAACATTACATGATGTTTTGTTGCATGAGTGTTCATCCTTGTTTGCTTGTGGAAATGTTGGTTTGCTGGTATGTTGGTATGTGGAGTTTTTATTTTTATTGTTTTGCCTTTTCAACAAAACAAAGTGGGCGTAGATTGAATAATGGGACAATGTTCAGTTCAGAATTAGGAGATGAATGAATGGAAATCATTTAGGAATGACCTTACTTCTACCTCTATTTATATAACTTATGTACTCTGTGTTATAGCAGCATATTATTGGCCTTAGTTGGTACAATGGTTGTTTTATGCTCCTTTTGATGCCTTAATATTGGCATTTTATAAATAAATCATACTGTCACACTACACATATTTATGAATTATGTGCTATTTACCAATGTCTCTCTGTATATGATGCGAAGACTAAAAAATCTGCTCACTGTCAGCGATAACTTCCTGCATTTCTCAAAGAAAAAATGTTGCCTCCATTATGTTGTCTTATATATTTTCCATTTTGTGGGAGTTTTCATATGTTTTTCTCCTAGACTTTACTCATAGTTGGCCATATCCAGAATTTCTCAGTGAACTTTTAACAATTACAAATATATGTGTTATTAAGCTATTTATCAGCAGTTACAACCACTCATCCATACATTATTCATATACAGATATTAAATTGTTTATAACACAGCTGTAATCATGTTTACTGATATGTGATTACACACAAACAAATCATTACAGTGTGTTAAAAAACATGTATTAACTGTTTATACAAATTTACACATCCCTCACAGGTGGGTTTAAAAATTATAAATGTGTTAAAAAAATCTTGTAGCTGCAGGGTTAATTCTTGAACCAAAAGCAATATGACCAAAGAAATCAAGGTCCACATACTAGATTTGTCTCAAAGCTTTCAATTGTATCTTTTGACCGTTGTCAGCAAATGGAGTTTGTATTATTTTGTGAATCATTCATGAACTATACACCAGTTATGAGTTGTTCAGCTAACATAGTTGTTGACAAATACATTAATTAACACTTAAAGTGTCCTTACATGTGCTTACAGGTACATTACAATTATATTGTGTTAACTAGTGTTTATATACTGCTTATAAATGCTTTATAAAGAGGGTTAAAATAAAGTGCCACCTGCTTCCTGTACATCTTTATAAGAATATATCTGAATTGAGATGGCACGCTTCTAATACACACTCTATCACCACATGTCAGTGTATGCTTGACGTAGCCGCTGTATATGTCAGGCTATTAATACACACTGATATGTGAAGTAAGACTACTCAATCAGCGTTATTATTCATTCCAGACAGAAGATTTGTTCACCTCAGATTAGACTTTAACCATGAGAGCAACATGTGTAAAAATGATTTGTTGTAATTCCTGGTGTTTGTTTTGCCTACTTGAACAACCAGATGGATGGATACTCACATAGGACAACATGACTGCCAGAGGTTTTAGTCACTTTGAAAATAAATGTAACATGCTTTTCAGTGATTAAAACCTAATATGAAATATGAATTGTCATGATGCAGAAACCACCTCTCACCTCAGCAGGATAAGACAAACAGTAAGAATTATTGCCAAACACGCTGCTATTTGGCCCAATTGTGTGCTCTTTGTGGAATAATGTGTCCACATAGGTGAAATATAAGCTATTAAACCAAGTGTGTCGCAGCTGAGGTGCATTACAGTACTTAGTGGAACGCGTTTGGATGTTTGTTGCCAGCTGTTAAATCATTATTATTTCCATGTGTTATTTATAGAAGGTTAAAATTGAAGTTGTCCTCTGGGAAGAGATTCTTTTCTTTCTGAAATGTATAGAAAGCTCAAGAATAAAACAATTTCCTATAGCCTTGCTTAAACCCTCAGTTCGAGATGCTGCAGCCCATCTGGTGATACTAATGAATAATTTCTTTTGAAACAGACAAATGCAGGTTAGTTACAAAAATAATAAACAGAAATTACCACCCAATTCCTTTCTTACATTTACATGAGTTTTACAACAAATCATGCATAAATAAAAAAGTGAAACGATATAAAGAAAAGAAAAAAAATCAAACATACCTTTTTCAAAACACTTATAATTCTCCCATAAGGCCACACTACTTTGTTTTGGCTTCCTTCATTTCTCAGCTTGAGATATTTTAATGGAAAGGAAAACAGGAAAAATAGCAATAGGAAAAAAATGTCGGGCAGCATAAATATTAAGGGAGTGAAAATACTAAGCAAGGTCTTGGCCCGATCTGTGTCCATAACTTACTGTGTTGCAGTAGTTCATAAATATTGAAAATAGGCTCACACTCCATCGCAAACAGGAGCAATGAATCCATGGAGGAAAAACTCCTTCGTTCCTCAAAGTGTCAAAACGTTTGTTTCGGTTTTTATTTTCCAAATCAGCGTCTAACACAGTTTGACTTGTAAAACCATGTTCTTTTGTATATTAGGAACTGCACTGCTGAAGTAATCAATATCTGAATTTAACTGTCGACTCTCAATGTTCAATAAAATCTAAAGATTTTTATATTATTATATTATTGTATTTTAATTATATTTGCTGTGTATGATGAAGTGACTTGCTTTAAGGTTTTTTCCACAGTAACTCAAAAGTTCGCTCTCCTCCCTGATCCATATAACACCGTCTGTCTGCATAACTACAAATTGTAGAACGGGACACATGCATGCATTCACCCTCCCACTCATACCCATTCACTTCCTCTGTGATTTTATTTCCTGCAGCAGAGCCATTTTAATAAATTTCTCCATTTCCTCTGTTTCATTTTATATATGTTATTATATTCTTACCATACTTTCCATATTGCTGCTGTCGTCACCTAGATTCTTATGGGCATCCCAGTTGGGTAAAAGCTCTGTTATATTAGTTTTGTTGTTGTTGATATCAATACTTTGATGGGTTCCTTTTGTCTCACCCGATGAAATTGGTGATTGTGGAGTACAACTGTAATTTCTCCATGTGTCTATGTTAAAAAGTTATGAAAGACTTTAACTATAACTAATCATACCTTAATTATCACTTAGTTGCTATGTTAAGGGAATACGCAGTAGGAATGAAATGGCCACAAATATTTTCAGATAGTTGCGTTCAATGCAAATGTTTTTTGACACATTGAATAAAACATATTCCTGGTAGGATTATTTTACAAATATTATCATATATTTTGCAAGACAGGCTAATTGACTTTCTAAAAGTTTGGTGACTTGTATCATTGCTTAAAATATGTTACAAGGTATAGGTTTAGAATTTGCTTTTTGCCCACTTTTTACTGTACCTCCAAATGTGGCTTACTGAGTGTTTGGATCCTGCGTCCTTTATGGGTTTTGTGCAAAGGTAACCTGTATTCAGGGGCCGTTCACCTGCGATCACAGTGTGAACAGGGCCTAAGAAATGTTTGCAGAGGCCGAAACTCCAGTCTGCATTTTCCATAGATTCTCACTGACTTTGAAAACAATAGGAAACTTAAACACATCAGTCAACTTTGTGTCCCATTTTTGCTTCCAGAGGATCGACAGTCTGTGTGCAGTGGCCATGGCACACCCCTCAGTGACCACATCCGCCATAAGCAGCCAGAGATGAAACGATATGGAGATTATCGGGACAAAAAGCCTCCCAGCTTGTCACGGGATGCAGAGCGTATTGTACATCCACATGTATTGAACACAAACCTGTCACCGTCTGTGACAGCCCCATTCATCACACACAAAGCCAATCCTGTCAGCAGTACAATGCGCTCTATCTGTCCCTCCTCCTTCCCCCCTTCTAAGTGACAGCATTGAAATGAACATTAGGACACCCGGGTATGTATTCAAATGATTTGTTTTTCCGCCTCCCACTGAAGCCAATTTCCAGAGGCTAATAAACCTGGGAATTATTTCATCTCAGAAAAAGGATGTGCTTTCTCTCACTAAACCATCATGAGGTCCCATGGGTGAGTTGCCATGGAAGCCAAAAGATTATCACCATCGAAATACACAATTTTCCTTTTACAAAAATTTCTCACAGGCCGAACTGGTGAGGAAATATACTAGAACTCATGTTGTCGTGGGTGGAGTCATAGGTAGGGTAGTAGTCATGTCAGGCAAAAGCCAAGGAGAATTATGAAACTAGTTATTACGTATGTAGGCTGTGTGGCAACAGTAGTTCACCTTACATTTTTAAACTATGAGTGGTGGGCTTTTAGTTTTTATAATCTTGAGTTGTTGCTTTGGGACCAAGATGAAGCTCCTCTTATTAATTGATTATGGATATGAAACAGCTACTTTATCACTCTGTTGATTCTGTTAGTATCTATACAAAAGCCAACACATGGTAGTCACCCCTGTGCACCCCACCTGCATATTGCATATAGCTAGCTGGCTGAACATCCACAATAATGAAAGACATGATCATGAATTACATTTTTGCTGTTTTATTTTCCTTTTTTATGACTGTTTCTCCAAATAATATATGTTCTTTAGCCATGCCCACTGTGATTGAACTTAACCAGAAAGCTTAATTCAACCTCCAGGTTATCTCTGCAGTTGAGAAATGTCCCATCTGCGGTCTGTGCCATAGTCCATCCTGGTGGCAGTGTAAAGTTTACCACATGTGAATGGGGTTGGCATTCGCTTGCCCATGTGTCTGTATGTGTTCATATCTGAGCTGCTTGCATGTGTGTTTTTTTTGTGTGTTACATATGGGTTTGCGTGGCTCCTGAGTCAGCAGAGTCCCAGTAATTACCCATAGATCCAGAGACAGAGGGTCTTTGTAGCGCTGACAGAGGGAGCTTCATTTCCCGAGTGTTCCTAGACACCGCAGACTGCAATAACACCACTCAACAGCCTTATCAAGTTGATCCACATCACATTTCCACGCAATTGCAAACACCTAACCTATTTATACTGTAAACAACGGCAGCAAGCTAATAAAACATCTCATTGCTTTGTTGGGATGTAATCCAATGAAGTGTCTTCTTAAATAATGTCTCTTGTACTGTACGCAATATCGAGTAAAGAAACATTGGTCCCAATATCTCTTTGATGAACATAATGAGACTTTTCAATAACAAATTCATAAAGAATGTATGAATTCAGTCAGAACTCGAGTCATTGTTGGTGACGAGTTCTGCCGAAATGTTCGGTTCACTTTGTGTCACTGTCCCGTGAGGCTGAAATAGTCAAAAATTTGACCGGCCTTATCGATGGCGAGCCACAAACCTCATCACATGGGTTGATCTGACATCTTATTGACATTTAAACATCAGCCGCTGTTTGTCTTGAAGCTGTCACACCTACTGGGAACTGACAGACACTGAGGGTCCCCCAGCTGAATGGCATTTTGCTGGATAACGTCTGACCATGTTATTGCTTGTATTTCAAAGTTTTTGCTGTGTTGATGTGAGAATAATCTTATTTTCTACAATATGAGCACCACTTAGGCCTACAGAAACTCAGCAAATACTGTAGTAAATACTGTAATACTGCATATTTTGGTCATATACCGGACAAACATTTTTTAAGAAAAACAACAGCAGAACATTGCATTACTTCTTGCTGTCCATGTCTCCATAATTTAATTAAACATGCCTCTTTGTCTTGTAAACTCTCAATTATCTTGCATGTTAGTTAAACTGATATATTGTTAGCATGCTAGTTAGCCTAACGTGATGTGGTAGATTGTATATAATTTGTTGCTTGCTAAGATGTGGTAGCTGAGGGTAATTATTTGGCTCTTGCTTGGTGACTTGTAACTTTTATTATATTTTCTGTTGCTTTAAAACATTTTTATATTTCCCTTTTGTTTTTATGTTTTATGTAAAGCACTTTGAATTACCTTGTTGTTGAAATGTGCTACAAATATACTTTCCTTGCCTTAGTGGGTTGAGCAGCGTGGTACTGCCGATAGCAGCATGCTGATATTTGACGGTGGTGGTGGTAGTGTTAGCTGGTTGTAGTTGTTTACATGATTTTAGCTGGTGATATTTTAGACAAAAGAGAATATAATCTGCTATGGAGGGTTGTATTGAGTGTGTGGGTACTGTTTAGCTGGGAACATAGCAACATCACTACAACAAAGTCAGATGGTGCAAGCAACACGAGTCAGACGATCAGACATGTTTTTTGTTTTTTACAAACCGTCAGTTAAGCCAGACTGCTAAATGTTCATAGACAATGTATGTCTTTTGTTTTCCTACAATATCTACTGCAATACAATATCAGTTGATAGCAAATAAAGTTTTATTCAACTTTAGTATAGAAACTCAAAGTACTTGGTCAAGGTGAATTGTTTGCAGCTTTCACTTGATTGAGATATTTCAGGACACACAGCGCACAACAAATTCCTTAATAGTTTAAGATTTTAAACATGTTTCTCTAACTTGTTTTCTTGATAATCTCCATGTGTTGTTGACGACGAAAAGACAAAATTAAATAAAGTTTTACAGTATCCTGGGCTCACTTGGTTGATTTGTTTTATAAAGAAAAAGAAAACAGGCACTCTTTATATTTTATTGTTTGCTGACCATATATGTATCCCCTATATACTATTGGAGCGAGCTCATTTGGAAGTCAGTGCACTTTTCCCTGGTGAATACACCCCCTGCCCTTCCCCATTGCGCTTTTATTTTTAATTAACCTCTCAAAGATACTCCGTTGTTGCTTCCTGTGTCTGTGCCAGCGAGGTTAATGATTTCGCCAGTCCAGGGAGACACTGTAGAGGACAGATCAATGCACCTCAATTCCCTGCGCCTCATGTTCAGTCTCACTTGCCGGACCACAGTGAAAAGGAGCAGGGGCCGATACTGATTGCGTAGCAATGGACACCTTCCCTCTGACACGTGTGCAGCACCCTTGCATGTCAACAAACGGACAAGCGCATAAACGTGTACATGGCTAATTCCAGACATGCGCACACAAACAACCATACTTAAAACATATTAAATACCTGCAGAGGCACAGAAACACTCTGCATCTAGCCAGCATCCCCATGATGCATCAATACATAAATCTTAATCTAAATTCACAAAGCAAAACTAAATAAAGCTACTGAGCTCAAGTACATACTTATGTGTGTCAAATAAAAAAATGTGGGACTCTTAACTAAAAACATGATACATTCTACTAAAATAACAGTTTTACAGCTAAACAAAAAAATCTAAAGGAAAAGTTTGATAAATCCGAAGAAGCAACAGGCCACAATTTAGGCTTTAGGACAAAATTTTAACTGTCTTTATCTATGGACTCCCTTTCAAAACTCATTTTGGGTATCTTCATCAAACAATAAATCGCTCTAAACTCACCATAAAATATTAGTGAATATTAGTGATTGCATGGTCATATGGCAAAGGTGATGCACTTACCTGAATATCGTATGGTCATGTTTTTATTATTATCCTTACTATTATTCCAGTAATGTTGTAACTTCAACTCACCTGACAATGTAATGGAAGTTTTTTTATACTACTGTTCTGGAGATCAAAAAACTTTTTCATGGTGTCTTCTCAAATTGAGACAAACATAGACATTGCATTAACTACACAAGACAAAAACATTTGAATGTAGTTTATATAGACCATATGTGGAAGCAAACTGACCGCTTGTGCTACTAAGACAATGCCAACATTAGCTGTTTGGGAATAGCTGGTGAACAAAAAGGCTAAATCAATTCCATTGTTAAGCAAATTAGAAACACTTTTATATTTTAAATAAACACCCCTTTAAATTCTCTGTAATCCTTTAATGAAGAGAACAGAAAACAGGCTCTAATTAATTGTGAATCTGTCAATACTGAGATGAAAAGCGTGAGGTTGCATGTACTCATTTACACGTTCAGTTCAAGGTTCATTGACTCTTTTGTCAATGTGGATGTTTATTTTTAAATATTGATCCAAAGGTAATAATGACCACCTTTGGGAAACACACCATTAAAAAGTCACATTGACGAAGCGTTGAGCTGCTTTTTCTTGAATGTTTTACTAAAATATGACAATTGTCAAATCCATAAGGTGGAATAAGACTTCACATTATGATGTATTTTGCAGCAGTTAGTGGAACAGTTTTTCATACACCGAGTCAGACAAACTGGATGTCTGCAGCTCCATGCACTTGTTAGCCCTATATTTTTCTTGGTCCTGGGTTCAGCTCTGATCTGGTTACCTGGATCTTGGCACATGGAGTTTGCATGTCCTTGTGTTCACCAACGGTTTATTTTTATGTGCTGCACTTCCTGCTGTCTTCCCCTCTACATTTACATGCGTGAATGAAAAATGTAAATTCAAACCATTAGCGAATGAAGAAATATTATGCCTCAGTACCTCACAATAACTGAATACACATGGAAACCAGCAATTTCAGCTTGGAAAATGTAGTATCTCCACTGTATCTCCCTTTGGACTCGAATAACTAAACTCTATGAAAAAGCTTATGATAGAGCTGTTAAAGCACCAGAACTAACTTGGCCTGCTGACAAGAGGACGGGGGCTCCCTGTTGTGTTCATCTCAGCACGTCTCCACAACTATCTGCAAAACACTTACTCTTCCTCTCACAATAACCCCGTCCTTCTCTTGACTCCCTCCCTTGTTCCCTCGGCCTTGATATGTAACAGAAGTCAGAGGGAAGATGAAGTAGACCTACATAATCAGAGCAGCACCGTTTCCCCCCATTGTGTCTCCATCAAACCAGCACGACACTCACTACTATCCCCTGCTCGTGAACGCCTTTGAAACATCAAAACTGATCGAAGGTAAGGAGTCAGTACATTAAAAACAGCACATTCACAGTGGTGCAGGTATGCAGCGTATTGGTCTGATCTCTGAACCGACCCCACGCTGGGCTCTGTTCACATTTGGATGTCTCTATCTGTGGAAAATTCAGCCCTTCCCCACCTAAACCTCCTATCCCCACTCCCCCGCCTCCCACTAGTGCAGAGCTGGCAGCCATGATGCATCAATCACTGCACGCCCGCCAGGGGAATGACATCATGGCACATTGGCAGGGCTATCTAAGCAGGGATAGGGAGTCTTTTTGGAGGGCTAACAGAGATAAATAGAACTCCTCTTGGTTCCATCCTTCTCCGTGAGAACCTCGTCTTTATCAAAGCTCAAGGACAACGAGCCTGACTCGTGTCTTCAGCTTTTGGCTTGCCTTGCTCTGCATTTTTCTTCCTCAGATTTGGCGGTTCGTCATTCCTTTTCAACAGCAACAAACTTTATTGGGCCACTTGCCCTGCACCTCGTGTTTGTGTCACGAGTCCGAGTAAAGTTTAATGACGCGGGAGTGCAGCTGATTTCTGCAATGTGCAACATGATCTTGGACGACCCACCAAGATGATCAATAAATCCCTCCTCAAAATAGTTTGCAAATGTCATCCAACATCAGCACACACTTCTCATCTAATGCTTAACATTACAGCTTACAGTTAGAAGTTTTTTGATTTATTGAGGGTAAGAATAGCAAGTGCGTTATTTGCAGAACTATATAGAGCGAAAGAAAAATGTATAAACAATTGTCAGTTTGTATCACAGACCAGCTGGAATTATGTTAATATTAAAGCAAAAACAGTCAGTCATATGAAGAGTTATTGCAATAAAATTACAAATTGAAATGTGAAGAACTGTGAAGCAAGTTGTTGTGGAGCATCAACATTTAGTGTCAACATGTGCCATGCCATTTATGCGCACTGTTATTTTATCTGTTTTATATATTGCTTTATTGCACCTACTCTTTAGACTCTCCACAGTTGAGCAGAGGAACTGGTATATATAAACTACTTTTAATCCAGATAATCTAAAGTAATAAGAACACACCTCTTCTCCCAAGCACTCTTATAAGAACATGACTGACAGAGGAGAAACTGATATGGGATAGAAAATCTGGTTTTGCTTTCGCCCCTCGTCTCTCTTTTGGCCTGTGAGAGCCAATAAATCCCATATCCAGAGCTATTAGATTGACAGAGCTGAGCGCTGTTTGATGTTCAGATGTCTGAGAACGGCCTCTGCACATTCCAGGGGCCAAATGCAGTTTGGCTGTCATCAGCAGGACTTTTGGACATCGGTGGCATGCATGTCAATTATCTGTGCCTTTGACAATTATGTGTCCAAGATAATGCTTATTTTTCCACCTTTTCACCTGTGCTGAAACGATGCAACACTCAATCAACAGATACCTGATAACAGTGCCTGAGTCTTGCACTTAGTCACGCCACTTGTTGGAATGACAATTATAATGATAATAAATCTATTAAAAATCACACTGTGGGTTAGAAAAATATAATTTAAGAAGAAATTCAGCAAATCTTTAAGGCTGATGTGTTTGTTTACACTGTTAATGGAAAAGCAATACATTTTGGCAGAAAGCCACAGTGGATGAACATAACAAAGAATCCTCAAATAAAAAAAAATCCAGAAAAGATTACTCCATGCAACATAACCTAAAAGGGTAACATTAAGTTAATACATTTTCAAATAAAGGAAAATAACTAAAATGAATCTGCAATCATTGTAGTGTAAGTCATGTGCATATGGTTAAAATAAATCTGGGCTCATTAAAAAAATATTATCTTCTTATGTCCATTAAAAAGAGAGAATAGACCTTATGTCCTCAAAAGTGGGAAGTTTAATTCTCTGCTCCCAACTTCTTGTCCAAGCTGGACAGCATTCAGGATAATAAATTACCCTCTCAAGTACACCGTTGAGGTTTTAAGCGCAGGGATGAGGCCAAGGGAAAAGGGAAAATTGTGTGACCTGATGACCTACAAACTCTTAACCCCTGGCCTAAGTCCTGGGCGCCTCCCTGAGAGCTCTGAAAAACGCCTGAGTCAAACATCACATTTGGACTTTGTCTCTGTGACCTTTACACACGCTGTCACTCCAGGTGTTCTCTATTCCCCCTGATTTCAATACACCTAGGGTATGGACAAGGAAGGGGGGGTGAGAGCTACTGAGGATGGATAGTCTTAGTGATTAAAATTAAACACCCCCCCCAGGAATTTCTTGCTGATTCTCATTATTTCCTTTTTTTCTCCTGTCCTCCTCCCTTCCTTCCCCTCGCTGCTCCTCTGCATATAACAAAGACAGGAGAGGTAGTGAACAAGTGAGAGACATGTTGACAAGAGGGTGCTAAGTGGATTTGAGTTATGGGCAGTTGGGCGATGTGTTTGTTTAACCATGTGGTAGCAACTCCCCCTGTTTTGTGATGGAGTGCCTGTGGAGGGAAGGAGTCCAGTCCCAATATGGATGCACACGTACACATACACTGTTGATTTGACAGGGTCAGACTAAAGGAAAGGAGCCTGCCTGAGTGATGCACTTCTGATGAGCTCATTTCCAAAATACCATACAACACTTAGTTAAAGATTACCTTAACCATCATATATTAATTACCTTAAAAACCTGATTAATCCTTCAGTTTCCTTGAAATGAAAGTTGTTTTGCATTAGGTTGCACTGATGGACTATCCGACATTTTGTACATTTTCTCCAGTATTTCTAAAATGTAAGATATATAATTTCAGGAGAAAAGTATTAATTAAAGCTTACCTTTAAATAAAAATAAAATACTTACAAATACATCAGTGGAATGAGAGCTCATGAGTTTCATGTGAAAGCTGTCAACACAAGACGTTCCTTTTTGATATATGCTCCCTTTTAATAACAGAGGCATATGTAGATAAATGCACACACAAACACGCTATGATTTGTACATACATGCACAAGCAAGGTATTGTCTCCAACACAGTGTCTAATAACAGCCAGATCCCTGTTATCATTTTCCAAGGTTTCCTATTATTGAATCTGGTGTGCGGTGGAGACTTTGTGCAGTTGGACCTCTCTTTGTGTGCAAGGCATTGTTCATCTTCACCAATTACACGTGAGGTGGCAGTAACCAAATTAGGCGCCTCTTATTGAAGCGGTGACATGGAGTTCTGAAGTAATTACTCTGCCTTTTAATAACGCGGCCAGCAAATTTGCTTTTTAATCTCAGTATCCTGAATTATTAAGCAGCTGTTTCCACCTTCTTGCTATATCACTTCCTCTCAGAGGCCGACTGCTCAGTGCTAGTAGACATGCATGAGATGTTTTCTAACATAAGCCTGAACCATGAATGTCAAGACATAAGAAAATACATTTTAAATCTTCTATAAAGACCAGTCCTCCAAATGCACAAACACAATTTAACATACCTCTTGACATGAGTGACTGCACCATAGAGTTTACAGAGTGTATTTTCAGTCATCTGTGAGAGGATAATTGTGTATAAATTTCTTTTTTGCTTTAATTGCAAAAACATGTTTCATGTTTAGCAAGACCAGAGCCAGTTAGCTTCTATACTGTAACTTTATGTCAGTCTAAATGCATAACTTCTGGGAATGCTGGTGCAGTAGGGTTTTTGCAGAAGATGATAATGGATGCACAATAGAATTGGATGTCTGACACAAATGCTATTTGACCATGAAAGTTGTGACACGTAGACTTATGGATTTTTTGGTCAACAGTGAATAAACACTTTATAGAATTACATCACACAGTTTTTATGTTTCATCATACGTGTCCTTTTCACATACGCAGCCTAACGAACTAGCAGGATGCTTCACAGTATTATAAACTGTCTTCCTCCTTTGTCACTGCCCTTCACAGCATGGCTTTTGAGCAGTAATGTTTAACTTGAAAGTTGTTGTCAGCTGGACTGACACTTTTATCCAAAGTAACTCACAATTGATATTTATGTCATAGGTTGCACGCCTCTGGAGCAACTAGGGATTGAGTGTCTTGCTTTCGGACACGTTGGTGGATGTGTTGCAGTGGGATTCAAACCAAGGTTCTCTCACACCAAAGGTATGTGTCCACTGTTCCACCCCAATAAAATAATGGTTTTGTTAGCATGTTTTTCTGCTAAACTTCCAGGACACCGATAGACAGTGAAAGACCTAGAAAAACACCTGCCAATTTAATGTATTTTGTTCCAAAGGAAAAGAAAAACAGTTCAGTGAACAGAACCTTAGAAGTTCTTCCCCTTTCATTTCCAGTAACACCACGGTGACACAAAAGCTAATAAAAACTGGATCATGTCTACAGAGAGAGCAGCAGCAAGTTAGTTAGTGTTGGCAATCACAGAGCATCGACCCTCAGTAAAGTCCAAGAGTTTGGATCGATGAAAGTCATTCTCTAACGGGGGCACATGGAAGGTAAAAATCCTGATTTCTGCTTTAACACCTCATTCTGTTTTTCACCTCCTTCATCTTGGAGAAATGTCAGGAGAACAATAAATGTATAAAAGGTCAGCGGCGTACTAACAGACCCTTCCAAGCTTTCATTACATTTGCTGTTGGCTATAGCAGAGGCGCTTGGGCAACGGTGCTGACATTTGGTTTGTTTTTACACCATGTTGAGTCTCACACAGTTGTAGCTCCTAATAATGTCAGAGGGAAAGATCTCGGGGCAGCTTGGTTGTGTTTATTGCTACCGTGCAGGGACAGAAATAGCATTATGACTCATATCAAAAGACTGCCACTGACCACACAATCGATACATAAGGTAATGCTTTTAAGTCTCAGGGAATACCTTTTCTGGCTTACATTTCTACTTTTCTTTTTCATGCATGATGACTGGTGAGCTGATGTTGAAATGTGTAGTGTTCCTGTGTACCACAGTAGATGTAAAACGGGATTAATTCTCCCAGTCTTGGCAGTTTTATTCGAAGATGTATGTATTTCCGCCTTTGGTGGTCTGCTTTCTTTTGTTTTATAAAGAGTAGAGACAGAAGGTGCTGAGTTTCATTCAGAAGAATGTTGGTGCTGCACAACATTAGCTAAGCATTTCGCAACTTACTGTGACAAAATGGATTGGTAATGATTTGTGTCTGGACACTTCTGAAGCTGGAAAAATCATATGCATGCCTACACATCCATGTGGTGAACAGAAAAAAAAAATCACTCCAACTGTGACCATATGAAGACATCAAACCCTACTGAAGCTGAAAACTCCACACTGGGTCAACATCAATATGAAGAAGACAGAAGAAAGACAGCTTAGAACCATAATGACAGATTAGATGATGTACATGTCCATTCCTTTGAGCTTGTCACACTCCATAAATTAAGCTCAAGTTATGTTTTCACATGCAAACCCTCCACTTACCCACTGTTTTCCTTTGGTCTGTTTCCACATCACCCTGTAAGTCAAAATGAGAAAACAAGCACAAAGAATTCACCATTTGAACACATGGAATTCAGATCTTTGCACCTCACTTTACCAGCAGATCAAGTGACTGCATCAAACCATGGCGCAGGTTAATAAAGTTTGGGCTTCAGCGTGTAAATTGTCAATTTGCCTTGGCTGGGTGCTCAGGGAGTGCGGGGGGG